>JAYKAV010003266.1:117193-245581 GCA_035582835.1 Phoebastria nigripes | reverse complement strand
GCCGGAGCTCTGGCGCCGCTCGAATGGCGCGCGGCGGCCAAGGGCCGCCTAGCCGCGGCCACCAGAGGGCGCCACCGCCGCCCGCCCACGCCCCGCGGCGGGCGGGGCGGGGCCGGCGGCTGCCCCAGGCCCGGCTGGGCCCTCGCTGGCCGAGGCGTTGTGAAAGGAACATCCAAAGCTCTTGTGCTTTTGTTGTTGGGTGGCTTTTGGGGCGGGGGGAACACCAGCCTCCCTAGGGCAATAGCATTACAAAGCAACTGCATCAGGTGAACGTCTTCACCCTTTTAACGTGCTTTTCTCTACAGAAGCCTAATGCTGCAGGTTTCCTCCGTGCCAGAACTCTTGCACACATGCAGTTGCTAAAGATCCGTGTTCTCAGACGTGGTGACTCGGAAGTGTTCGACGAYATGGCTCTCTGAGAGGAAACCCAGGTGGAAAGCCTCTGGTTCAAATGAACACTGCTCTGTGCAGTGCAGTCTATTTGCAGAAGGGCATATATCCTTGACCCAAGGGGGTTCTGGTTATCTTTTTAAATACTCCCTTAAACAGTGTGTGATAAATTCTGGGCTGAGATCTGTTGAGCTGTCATCTTATCTAATATTCTTGTTTGTCCCTTTTAACAGTAAACATCCTCTACTCAAGTTAAAATAACAAGCTTTGTAATGCTGACTTGCTGCTTTGATATTTATTTGCTAAGGCTACTGTTAGTGATCTGTGATGTCCTTGATGCTTTGCTTAACTTTGTGCCACAAAGCTTTTTTTATTTAATATTACCAACTTTATTAATAATGTTTTCAACAATAATGTTTTAACAGGACTCCCTCTGACTTCAGTCATTTTTCAAGTTTAAATCCCCATTCAGACAGACACATAAGAAAAATCTAGGATGCTTTATCAGATAAAAGTTTCTTTGTGATCCCAGAGATAATCAAGCCTACTGCAGAAGTGCTGAATAAGATAATTTTATGTAAACAACAATTTCAAAACATTCATACAATCCAGAAGAGAATAGAGTAAGCAACTGCATTTGGAGTATTTAATCAGAATCAGATCAATTAGTAAAGTACGAGATATATTTTGCAGATTTGGGAAATGTAATGCTGCTTTATAGTAATTTGTGTGGAACTAAAGGTCTAGACCATGCTTTATAGCATGTTTTACCTTCTGGTCCTTCCTTATTTTTCTTCTTATTAGAGAATACTAAAAAGTTAAGACAACTTGTTGTCCAAATTCCTTTTTCATAATGGGTGATTCACGAACATTTGGAAGATTGACAAATATTACCATGTTTACCACTCTGGTTATGGAACAAGTTGGCAAAAGATTGCCCTGTCCTAAGATAGACATGACATCCCAAAGTTGTAGCCAATGCTCGTTTCCCCTGCCATTGTCTGTCCCCACTATTACATCCTCAAATGACCCTACCTGTGCAGTTCAGCACCTACTGTTGCTTCACTCTGCCTATACTCCCAACTCCGTGTCTGCCTTGAAAGCCTCTGCCAGTACATCAATTTTTGCAGAGCCTTTGAGCAGCCACACAGGAGTAGGCCTGATATAGCTACATGGAATGATATAGGTGTACCAGTTCAGCATCTTCCCATTTTTCACCTTATTCAACACAAGGAAGTTCTGTGCAATCAAACATGCAATCTCTAAGGTTCCACTTAATTCAGCCTTACAGTGGGGAGGCACTCCATGAGCCATTTAGAAATGCAGCACCGGAAATTCCAATTCACATCGACTAGGAAGTCAGCTAAAGGAACAACCTGTTTGTGCAGCACGAAGCATCATCACACCTCAGCAGGAGCTGCACCTGGATTGTATGTCTGAATCTCTGGCCTATTCTGTTCCTTGCCTTTAATACTCACTTTTCCCTGGCTTCAGAGATGACATCCTGGCCTTTCATGCCAAGTAGAGACAAGCAAGGGAGACGAGGGCCAGCACTGCTATATCAGACTTTCATTCCAGGATCGGTGCAGTCCCTCTGCAGTATTCTGGCTGCTTGAAGTAAAATTGCAGAATGAGAAGATGGGAGTCCACAATACTACCACCACACAGTGCTTCGTCTTGTGTTCTCACTCAAGGATGCGGCTCGCCCCCTCTCCAGCAGATCTTTTGACACAGAATCATTTGTTCAACTTCCAAAGGACAGTAGAATAAGCTAGTGTGGCGCCAGGACACAGATCGGATCCCAGTAGGACAAAGCTCCTTGATTTAAGTGCTGGGAACGCTTGTCACCAAAACTTCTAGGATGTAGCAACAGAGCTTAAACAAATCAACGGATGAGCATTTTCTGAGCAGTGGTGTCTTATAATTCCTTTGGCTTATCACATCAATTCTGTATAAACTGAAGAGAATGTATAAATTTGGCCTCTCAAACTTTTTAGTGTTTAACTTCAATTCGATTAAACACTTATGTATGTGTACAAAGTGAAAAATGAGGTTACAAGAGGTTAATGCTTTAATGCTTTTAATAACCCTTAACCACATGGCTGTATTTTGTCAAACAGAACATGGATTTGTTCTAGCAGGAAAAGTATATGCTAGACAGAAGCATACTGAGGCTCTACAAAACAGCAAAGCTGCTACAGAACCAAAACCATTTCTAGGCCATCTTTGAAAAATCATAAATAGTATTTCTGTGATGGAATAAATACATAGCATTTCTGAGTACAGCTGAGGAGGTTCTTGTTCACAGTAGGAAAATCAAAAAGGAAAGAAATCTAGACAGACCAAAAGCACAGAAAAAATAATTAAAGAGATTGGTAACAGACACAGCACAGAATCCTGAGCACAGCATAGTATCTGTAAACCTGGGACAAGTTCAGGCATCGGTACTGAGGATGTTAAAACAATGTGCACCAGGTAAGGCCCATAGTTTACCCAGAAACTGGCAGTGAAGTAAATGATGGATAATAATGCACAGAGGAATTGACCGGTAGAAAATGGCAACATCTGTGACAGACTGAGTGGCATCTAAATGCTGGAAGTAGATAAAAGAATAAAGCGCAAATTTCTAGGATAATTCTTGGGTTTCAGGTAAAATCATGTTAACCATACGTGTGGTCAGCACACTTTGAAAGATTTTGGCTGAGTCTCTGAAAATGCAAGTCTCACATAGTAATGCAGCAGACATTAGCTTTTCAAAAGCTGAATATATTTCTCATTTCCACTACAACTCCTTCCTTGAGTGTCTAACAGCCAAATATTTCAGCAGCTACAGCTTGTTTAAAAAGCAAAACAGACTCCTCTCTCACACCACACCCCCCAACACTTTTTGACTGCTTGCTTTTAAAATTAAGTGATGGTGTTAACACAATCATCAGCTACTGTCGCAATTTCACTGGTATTGCCCTCAACAAAATCTGCAGCACAGAGACTTACAGACCAGGAGGCCAAGTGAATCCTCTTCTTGCACTTCCTAGCCTATACTTCAAGGTGGATTACTGTTGCATAAAACAGTCATTCTGTGACAAAAGTTATTACCGAGAAACTCAGTCTTACTGTTCATCTTAATTATCCTGCTTTGATAAATCTTGAAGAGTCACCCATTGCACCACAGCATTTACATTTATGAGTCTAATATTCTTTTTACTATTGAAACAAATGTCCTTAAGATGGAATCCAGGCTGGAAAAAAGGGAAAACATTATCATTGATAAATGGATATATCCAGCTATTTCAGTCTCTCAGCAGCAAGACTCCACTGCTGATAAAATGCTGACCAAGGGATTCCACAGTAATTATTTTGTAATGCTTAATACAGAGTGTCAAGATATTCTGCTTTATGGAAACCGGGTCCACGACTTGGCTTCTCTTTGCTGTACCTACAAAGAAGTACAGTCATTTAAGAACCTCAATGCTTAAAGTTACATTTACAAGTATTCTCTATGAACTATGAATTCTGAGGTCATTGCAGGAGATTGTAATCAAGCTTTAGTTGGTATCTTTACTTTCTTCCACATTGTACCTTGCTGAATACTGATGCACTGGAGCATTTTATTGACAAATCTTGGTCTTCCTGCCAAGGGGAAACACATAGATTTGGCACAGGGTATTGAAAGGTGGAGATCTAAGGAATCCCATACATTTTGTTAGTGTTGAATAGATGGGCTTATTAGTACCTATTCTACCTTAAGGTAGTGGGACTGCCCTACATACCAAGCTTAAGAGAATGCACAGAAGGAACAGGAACATTTTGTAGGCTGTCTTTTCAAGCAAGTTTAAAGCAGTTTGGCTCTTTCATTAAAATTCAACATAAGTTAAGTGTTTAGCTCTTCAAGATTTGTGAAAAGCCTGTAAGCAAATGCATAGTGAAACTAACCAACAACTTCATGATTAAGGAAAAAAATCAGTCTTAGAAAGATCAAAGTTGTTTCTCCTCTCTGGTCTGATATGGTCTCCCATTATTTCATCCCATGAAAGCATTTAAGAACTTAATGAGAACTTTCATCTTCTCCTGAGTTATTTCTCTTCTAATTTGACTATGATGATTTATCTGTTACATTTGATGCAAAACAGAAGAGTATTTATATTATCTAACACTAAACCAACTGAATGAACACATGCTCTACAATGCTAAATGGGAGCTGTTCACTGTATAGATCCCCCTGTCACCCCTTTTGGGGGAATAGTTGAATAATTTCATATTTGAACACTGTATACATTCAGGTTGAAAGGTGCTGCCTGATGAAACTTCCCTGGCTAGTCTCACTCTCATTCCTCTGCTGAAACATATAGTTTTGCTCTGTAAAGACTATTTTTCTTTAATTTTTGCAAATAACTGTACTGCTTTAAAAAGCTACAGGTAGGGAAGATAAAAGTTTTGCAAACCAGTGCTCAAAGGAAATGACACACAAACCTTGCTGCTTGAAGCTACAAAAATGAGTACGTTTAAAACCTACAGAAGCGGGGAAGTACTGGGTGAACTTGTAGTACGAATAGCATCTTTTTTTTATGTTTTGTTCCCACACAAGCTTCCTTTGCCTGTTCTCAAGTTTTGCATCCRAATTGTTGGTGAACGTCCTGAATACAACGAGGGACAATTTCCTACTACTGTAGCTTCTGGACCTGATACTATCTTGGAACATGTGATCCAATAATCAAAACCACCACATACAACAGATACACATCCCATTCAAATTAAATCTTTCTCTCTGTTAAGAGTCAGGAGTGCAAGATAACACCGACCTGCAAAAATGTTAGTCATGAGGCTTTGTGCCATTTCTCACCCAGGGCTGAGGTTCATCCATGCCACGCAGAAAATCCAAGCAGTGCCAGAACCACTGTACCTTTTGAAGATTAATAAATAATCCCAAAGAAAGGGTGAGCAGAAAGCTTGCAGTTTTTTCATGAGTTCCTTAACAAATTGTAAATGCAAGTAGCTCTCAGAACACAAAATTTTTGGCATGTATTTGTCTACCAGTGTATTTTATGCCTCTAAAACATTTTATTTCTCTAAAACAAAAATAGGTAAAGATTAAGTTAGATCATTTTAATACATAAGCTGTATTGTTAATACTCAACTTTAATATTGTTCAGAACAGTTTACTAACAGGAGAGACTTAATCCAATAAAGAAATAATCTCTATTTCAATATAACCTTTAACTCGCATATAACAATGATTACTGTAATTAGCAATTAGTTTTCCAAAGGCTCCCAATTGTTTAGTATTTGACTCTTGCTTTCATCATTTAATGATTTACAGTAATGAGCTGGAACATCAGTATTTTGTACTGAAATGGCCAAAATAGTTGTCCAGGCATCATTGCCCTCATGTGACAGATCTCAGATGTTTTTGTGAAAAGTTAGCCAAAAGCAATAGACAATGCCATCACTTCTGTTTCATTTTTACTGAAAAACAACAACAAAGTGACCGTAATGACTTGTAGCCAGAGTCTCAGTAGCTTTTGAAGGACTGTTACTTTGCTGAGATTCTGCCCTTTGTTTAAGTTTTGTTTGACAAATGCTTTATAAATGAGCAGAAGAGGTGGTTTATGTTTCATTAATGAGGCTGATAGTGGTTAATTACTGAAGTTACGTAAACAATCCAATACCAGATCAAGCCGAATGGGTCAGTTATGTAGAGAAGATCCAGCTGGAGTAGATATGATTTCCTTTAACTATTCAGATACCAAACAAGTTACAGAGATCTAGAATCTCTAGTTCAGATGAAGAAAGAATTCTGCTTAGCTTGAAAATTAATTCTCTCAACAGCTATCAATCCAGGGAAGCTCTTTCTTGATCTGCAGTTTCAGTGCTCATCAAATTCTTCGACCTAACTGCATAAACACAGACATTCTGTGTAGATTAGACTGCACAGAAGCTCACAGTTTACGCTAATGATGGAAATGAGGCTCCAAAAGCGGTGCAACACAAGGTGTTCAGGTCAAACCGATGTCATCAGATCTGATTATTTTCTATGGAAAACATGCGTGTCCCTTATTCTCCACTTCAGTGACACTTCTAGATTTTGGCTCATGACATGAACTTCTTCAGCTATTATTTTCAGGCTGTATCTATGAGTAACATTTTGTTTACTCACCTCTAGTAAAGCATGCTTGAAGTATATGATTATTTCCTTTGCACATTAAAATGGCACTAGGCATGTTACTGATCAGAGACTTTATCAGTGTTTTTACAAAATTGACATATGTAAGGAAAAATAACAGAAAATAGAGCTGGAAGAGATCTCAAAAGTCCTTTCTCCTCCTTTACAGATCAACATAACTCAGAGAGAACAATTCATAAGTTCTATCAGGTAGCCCAAACTGATCTTCAAAACATCCAGTGATAAAGATTGTACAGGCAAGTTATTCCAGTGCTATCTTTACCTCTGTAATTGCTTTCTCTAGTATCTAATTTAAATCTTCCTTACTCCTAAATAAGCTTTTTATTTCTTGATTCTTTACAAGCATGGAAAAGAGTTTATTTTCCTCTTCTTTGCAGCAGTTCTTTATGTGACTCAAGTGGGCTCTCAGGTCTCCCATTTTTATTGTCACGCTAAGCTTTGGGTAGGAGAAGTGATCTGTTAAAATAATGTAAATGTATGTATTTAAGATGGACCTGTCACCTGGTCTGAATCAATGCATGACTACACAAAATAGTTTTATTACCACAGCTATGAAGATAGCATGTGGGTTGGAGGAAATGACCATGGGCTAATACTTAATGTGGCACTGCAGTCAATTTCTACTACAACTAAGTTTTAGGTTCTTATGTGCTTATTTTAGAAATTGAATTTACTCTGAATCCACTAGGTTTTATAAAACTGAACAGAATGGGGATTAGATACCTTCTAAAAACCTGGTCTTCAGACTTACGTTTCCCAAAGTCAATAGGCTTTAAATACCCACGTCCCATAAGTACATTTGAACAGCTTACCAGTTAGGTATCTTCTATCAGAAAAAGTACTAAAAAAAAAGTCAGTTTAAAAGCTAAAGGCAGTATTTCACAAACCTCTGCTTGTTTTTCCAACTTTCGTGAGAAAGGCTGAAAAGCTGGATGAAAAAGACAATGGTATATGTGAAAGAGATGCTGCTATGAAAAAAATCTTAGTTCTAACAATTGTAAATTCTTCATTTTTACCACTGAAGTTTTTTTGACATCTTAGTAAGTTGCGGTATAAGGCTGCTTTTACCAGAAAGACAAATGCTGATCATGATTAAACTTAGAAGTTCATTATCTTTGTCTCTACTGCATAACCTATGCATTCCAGCCCTCTGTCACCACGCATTATCGATGCAGAGCATTTGAAAGCTCAAAAAAACCTGGAAGATGCTCAAATAACATCCGTGAGTCAATCTTTTTTGTTCTTGAAAGCCAGACTCAACCATTCCCCCTATGGGAAAAACCTATGGAATACAAATATGACTCTCCTTTAAAGGGTAATGTAAGTTTGCTGTGTATTGTGCCACAGATCTGTGAAAACCTATTGTCCCTAAAGACTATTTTAAGTGACTTTGCAGTAAGATAACCAACAGGAAATTAGTTTTTCCCTTTGCCATCTAATTCCATGAAGTATACAACAGAACCATTTTTTCCTGAGGTAAATCGAGAATTGCTCTTACACAGAAGAAAAGTGACCTCCTTCTGGAGCTAATATGTTTGCAACCTGCTGTGCATCATATTAGGGAGCAAGTGTAATGATGTGATACCTAACAAGAAAATGCCCTATCGAAAAGATCACATCTTGTATCTAGGAAATGATGAAAACCTCAAATTGTAATGATTAATTTATTAGAAATTATTAATAATGGGAATACTTGGTTTTTTAAGAATGAAATTTTGCAAAATTAGTGGCAACAAACGTTGCTAACAATCATTTTCTGTTATGGGGGCACGCATGAGCCCTGTCAGTGCTGCATCAACACAGGTATGTCTGAATTAGAATAGGGAGAACAAGGTAAGTGTTTTGTGTTTGGAGATACTGGCCTAATCGAGTGTTTCCAAATTCAATTATTATGTCATGTAGATATCTCCAAATGATACTATTGCAATATTTTCTCTGCCCAGGAAATGAACATTATCATTAACACTCAGACATGTCAATGTTAAGCAATCAAAATGGGAGAATTTTAAATTCTACCAAGAAAGCAGAATATTTAGTAATTGGACAGGGAGAACTCTGGGAAACAGTGACGTGAGGGTCCCCATGGCCCCTGTCCCCGATGACCCAGTTATTATTTGATTTATGTGGACTTGGAGCTGCCCTTGCTTTGACCCCAGAAAAGGCTGTGTGGGAAGTTTGTGTCTCAGAGCTGTAGCATTGCTCTGCGGAGTGTCTGGAGCCTAGTGTATGCACAGAAACTGATAAATAGGGAAAAGGCCCCGTTTGCTCCAGCTGGACTCAGAGCTAGGATCAGCGCTACAGCCCAGCGGACTCAACTCTGGAAGCAAGAAACTCCCTGGAACTACCGTAAGTATTTCATTTGCTTCTCTGAATGCTCTGGGATTATAAATTGTTGCTCTAATCATAAATCAATTTGCCATGTGAAAATATTTCAGCCACTGGGCTTTTTCCTTCTTTTTCCTTTTTTTTTTTTTCTTTCTTTTTTAAACGGCTGACTAAATGAAAATAGAAAATGTGCACTTTTAAATTTGGTATCCTACTGCCAAGAATTTGTTCCAGCAGTACTTCATTTGACATACAGAGTGAAGAAAAATGACTTTTAAATTCAATTATTTGTTTCCCTTCCCCAAAGTACCTGGAAAACTGTAAGTTTCAAAAAACCTCTAACCTCTTGACAATGTATAAAAATTATACCTTTGAAATAATCATTCATGGGGTAACAACTCCAAAGAAAGATTTCCAGATAATTGCAACATAGTCCGTTAGTGAAATAAGCCAATTCCTATTATGGGTATTATATGACAAGGAAGGAACACATTTCATGAGAAGTGGGATTTCTTCAAACAGCAGCTTTGGGGAGCTTCTTAAAGGCACATTAAAACTGGGAGAAACAGATTAAAACCTTAATAATGCATTTAAGTTGCATATAGGATCAATCAAGTGATCCTACAACTTGTCCTGCAAAATCATTCTTTAATTACAGTAATCAGTGATTACTGAATTGCTTGAGTAAAACTGAGTATGTCACCTGGCATTGCACATAGTTGCCACCGATTTGCCCAGTTAAAATTTTTTTCAGTTTTTGGTTTAAATTTCACAAATTAAAAAGTTAAGCTATGCTTTTCAGAAGCAAAAAAAGTACAGTGATTAACACTGAGACGGAAATGTGCTATCTAGTTCCACTGCATGATCATTAACATGCCACAAGGTGTGTTAAATAAATGTCGAAGACCTTCAGTTTGAGTTCCTAAAATTCCCTGTAAACAAGAAATTTCCCTGTGACTCAACTGTCAAAATATTTATGATAGCAGTTAAAATACTGTCAATATATACCTCTTAAAGAGCTCCGTGGAACCTCTTCTACAAGAAGTATGTTGCATCTTAATAAATTTAATAATATAAGTTGATGATATGTTACTTTATGATATGGTCTTTTATAGCAATAAAAATTATAAAAACAACATCTTTCACCATACATAACAATAAACAGATGTACAGTATATATTCTAGTCTGAATGTGTACATTCTGTTAAGTGACTGGTTTGTAATTCTACTTTACTTCTCTCAATTAACGGCTTTTTTTTTTTTTCTTTAATGGCTTCCATCTTTGATAAATTGAGAAGTCTTTCAGTTAGGACTAAGAACTGAATGTTGCTGAATTTCTGTATTAGATGGGTAACCAACCCCTTGAATCAACATACATTCCAGTTTATATTGAACGTTATTAGTTCAGAAGACTGATTACTGTCAAAAGTAAGCCTGTAAACGTGCAACATTTTCAAATGTGGTTAAGCAACCTAGGGTCTAGATCACATCTTCTTCAGGGGGGGAATTAAATTCTCCCACTTGTAGAGGCTTAAATTAAAAAAAAAAAAAACAACCAAACAACTCCCCCCAAAAATGATCAGGATTTCACACGTGAAAATACCCAGCAGATATAGCACCTCAGAAGTAACTGAGAAGAAGGAAAAGCAGGGAACAGTATGTGCCTTTATGCACACGACATTTTCTTCAGGTCAGTATGTCTGACTAAAGACTTTCATCCTAACTGTGTTACTCCTTGTGATTCTACGAAACAAGTTATTAAAAAATTCATCTTCTTTTGTTTTCAGTTATTTCTACTTTTTAGGCTAAAGACCTTTATGCATCATCTCTGGGAATATATTTCTTTTTTTTGCTTCCTTTTTAAAGCACACACACAAAATGTATGGCTGTATTTTGAGTACACAGAAAAAATAAAAACGGGCACAACATATTTTGGTTTGGGAATGGCATGACTAAAACTGCCCCAAACATCCAAAGCTCTTACTCCAATCTTATTTCAACTTTGTCCAAGTTATTATGTTTTGAAAATTACAATTGGGCATGTATGCTACATTCTGTCAAGGATTCCACAGCTTCACAGTGTGCAGCAAAGCTTTGTGTGCATGCAGAATTTACTTGCCTGCATGGCAAAGGGTTAATGAATGTATGTGTGGGCTGAAGAAGTGTCCTTTAGGTCATGGTTCACTCCCAGTGAGGTGTGAGAGATTAGGCATGGCTACTGAACTTTTGAGAGACCAGCACATAATGCATCACAAAATTTCGGCAACTCCTAAAGTTTGGAGGAGGCTTCCCTACTGTTGACTGATTCATATATAAAGGGTGAGGCAAAGGTTGTAACACATGACTATGACAGTCAATCTTATAAATTATCAAAACTTTCCTGTCCTAGAAAATTAAGTTCTTTCCTTACATATCTTGTTCTGTTCTTTGTATTTTTTTTGTTTTAAAAAGCCCAGTGCTATTTTATATCAGAAGAACAAGCTTGTTAACGCTAAATTTTCAAGTGTCAGAAAATGAAACAGTTAACATTCATGCACAGGCATGACCATTAAGTCTCATTTCAAGACAGTATAGCATTCCTCAAATAATCACTGGATTTACTACTAATACTGTTATAACATTCTCTTAATTTAAGAGTTTCAATTTACAAAGTCTCATTCTAAGCTGGGAATTCTGTGGTTGCAACCGATAACTTTTATTAGCCATAAAAACCAGTAAGAAGGGCTAAATCCTCAAATCCATTCTCATACAATACCTAAATTGAGGAAACTTTGCCTAATGAAAGTCTGCTTCCAAGATTTATAATGTTTAATCAACTGACCACCTTGCATTTGGTAATATGTATGTCACACTCCCAAGATAACATTTTTATCAGACTGGATCAGTGTAATTTTATTTTAGCTTCTGCTCTTTTATTATTTTCATTTAAAGAAACTACTGCAATCCAGAAACACATTTCTTCAGCAAATACACATTTTTGGGGAAAAATGTAGACTTTGCCCAGGCCAAACTGATCTAACTGATAAGGACCTCATGATTCAGTGAGTCATTTCTCTTTCAAACAAATATTTACTAGCAGAGATAACAAAAAAAATCAGCATTCCAGCCTCACTGCATCTTTTCACCTTCTGCTGACAACACAAAGAGAAAGTGTTCAGTTCCAAAGATATGTCCAGTTTTGGGGAAAGGGATGTGTGTCTTTCAAGACATGACTTCAATTCAGATTCCCTGAAATGATATATTCATTTTCTCAGCTGTAGCTAGGTATAGGTATTGCACAAAACCCAACATGTGAGTCTTTCAAGGAAGATCTTTAAACCCAATTTGCTGTAAATTCTGCAAGAGGCATACAGAGAGAATCCTGTTGCACACGTTAGAGTTTGATTTTCTATACTTTCCAAATACTTACTTGACTTTTTCATCTTTTCTGTCTTTCCCGTCTGCTCAGGGCAAGCCTATGAATAGTTCACTGGCAAATTGTCTTGTGAAGTCCTTACTCAATGGGCATCAGATACACATACTTTTAACCAGTGACACTCTCATACATTCCACACATGCAGAGGGACAAGGGGGCAAGGAAAGTATTTCCTACTTACTTCTCTAATGGCTACTCCATTACCACTCAATTGCTAAGCAACACCAGAGATTGTCTATACACATATGTAAACTCAAACCCAGCTGATGCTAGAGTCCATATAGACATTCTTTTTTTTCTAAAACTCTTCTAAGAATTTTTAGAACACACTTTTTCAGAACCTCTTATAAGTAAAATTACTGAAAAATAAGGTAAGTTTTGAACTCAAAGCACAATAGCTATTCTGCACCAACTGTGTCACTGTGAGCTCTCTGTACACTTTGTTATGGTGAACGTCAAAGCATCCTACCAGGAGCCCAGGCTCCTTCAATAATCCAGGGACAGAGAAAAGCTCTCTAGAGGGCAATACAACCTATATGAGATTGATTTTTTTGGTCTTCACAGGATGCTTTGTACTCTTAAAGGAATACAGGTTCTTAAATTTGGAACCTAATGTAAATTAGGCAGTGCTTAAGTGGGGCAAAGCTGACTTTTACTGCATAAAAGAGTATTTACATGGGGAAGAACAGATATTCTATGCTGGCCTTTTCAGGCTATTTTCCTATATTTACTTGCTTCAAATTTGCATAAAAAGTGAATGAAGCAAATTCACTAAAAGCCCATTTTTGTGCAGAACAGAACATCCACCACATCCACATTAGTGCAAATGCCCTAGCTCATTCTGAAAGCAAGTTCTTTCCATCCAGTGAAGCTCCTTTTAATCTCTTCCTGAACTAGAGCATTTACCAAGGGTTAGTCTGATTCCCCCACATGGTTTCATGTAAAATTAGGAGCAAACCAGTTCTAAATATAACTTGGAAATTTAGGAATGGTCTCTATCCTGAATCCGTACTATTAGGACAATCAAATGTTTTGCAACCTCATTGAAAGTATTATGTGACTTCGCACATACTTCTGATTTTCTTAAGATCTGCAAACTGTTTCATATTCTGGAGTGTTCTGGTTTTAGCTCTGTAGCTAAACCTACCCAACAATGCTTTCTCACATGATGTTTCTCATACTTTTCCATTTCTCTAGGTTGCCTTCTTAAAAGTCTATCACATAGCAAAGTGAATGAAACAGTGCAGTTGGGAGCAGAATATGGCAAATACATTTGTCACTGTACCTGATGGGTATTGTCTGCCTGAGCCCATACAGTATTATGGTGAGTAAAGCAAAATGCTTATATTATGAAAAAGCAGTATAGTAAAATGAACATCTGTGGAAATTCCCGTTATTTTCTTCATTTTAGTTTATCTTTACAAGCTCTTAGAAGCTTCACATTTGACTGTCAAGCCCATACTGAAAGTGCATTGAAACATACTAGCATGTGCTCATACAGATTTTTGTACACAAAGGTGATTATGCTGACTGATCATTTCATATAAACATTACTGGTGCTGTCTCCCTTTGACTTGCACGAAGAAGATACAGGTTTTATTACAGTATTCTAGATACATTATAAATAGATAATAATATTCTGTATCTTCTAGAACTATAATTGCAATAACTAATTTGATTCTGGATGAGTAAAAGCAGGACCCAAAGCCCATTAAAAAGAAAAAGACCTCCGAACTGCTTAAAAAAAACTTTCCAATTTGTTTTTACAGAGATTTGAACAATCCCAAAGGAAGAATGAAACATGATGCACGTTGCACAAGCTTTCTTCAGTACAGCTGTGTACATTTAAGGGGGGTTGAATAAAATTAAAACTCTACAGACAGAAAGGCAGGAAGAAGCTCTCTTCATAATTCTGTACATACATTTTGCTAAAATGAAATTTCTTAACTATGAAGGATTATATGTGGAAAAATACTAAACAAAACAAGCCTCTGCTTTTTACTCTACCGAATTTCAACTTTAAGAATCCTGTCACAGTAATTTTTACCACCCTATAATTTCTGGACCATCTTTCTCAGACTCTTGTTGTGCGACATTTTCAAAATTATGCCTGAAATATGTATCAATAACAAACATTTCACTCATTAACAAATTCACTCACTCACGGGAAAATATTCTTCTGTAAGGTGGACAACTAAGAAAAACAACCTTTAAGTGGAAAATCAAAAGGTAGCTATATCATCAGTTGGCAAGTGATATTCAGTTAGGTACTAACAAGAATCCAGTGGCACCCACATGACATTGCCCAAACTCTTACCAAGCCATTTTCACTACATCTAAGATTTTACTTAAAAACATTACAGGTAGCACATTTAAAAAGAATGTGTCAGACTGCCCTTCTGAAAATGTCTTCCTCTAATATTTATGATTAAATATTTAATCTATAAAACATTTCAAAACTTTCAAGTAGCTGATGTTGAGATATTCTTCAGGTTTTTATTTCATTTTCAATTTCTTCTGTATCTAGACGTTTTACCAGAGCACATCAACTATCAGCTGCAAGACACCGATTTTCAGACTGCACCTTACTGCCAATACTCAACAGTTCAAATTCCTCCTCCAGTATTACAGCCACAACCTTCTCAGTCCCAATACAGCACATATGGCCTGGACCCTCAGTACAGCGACGGGCAGTGTATCATCAGCAGCTGTGAATTAAGCAAACCCCCTTTCATGGCTCCCCACATTGATGACGGTGGATACCAAGGACTAAAACGGCCAAGATTAAACCACTCTTCTTTGAGACTGAAGGGACAGGAGGAGCTGTGTGTTGTGTGTGGTGACAAGGCCTCAGGCTATCACTACAACGCACTTACCTGCGAAGGCTGTAAAGGTAAGAGGAGAACAGGCTGATCTGTATCTTACCCAGGGCCATGGCCCCACAGTGCTCAACACAATGTTCCACATCTGTGATTTAAGCAAACAGATTTCATTATTTGTTAAGTTGACGTTTCTACAGAGGATTGTAATTTATCTAAGGAACCCTTTATCTAACGCACTTACTCCAGATTCACATTTTTATAATGTTTTTTGGAGAAATGCTTTCACAGCATGTATTTAATATGAGCATTTCATGCAACTGATTTTTGCATTGATTATTCACTAGAATAGTGTCTGTTTAAGCAGGTGCTGATTTTCTCATGACCATGTAGTATAGATTTACTTCAGTGTTATTAATTTTACTTATTATTAAAATTAAATAAAAACAAGTAATAATTACTTGCTAGTTATATTTTAACTTGCTATATGGGAGCTGTCTTGACCAGGTAAGGAAAACAGTGATTAATATTAGTCAGAAAGAACAAGACATAACTATGTTGTTAAAAAGCAAATTTAAAATCAAGGTAATGTTTCCATTGTAAAAAAAAMCAAACAAAAATAACCAAGAGACACTTTAATTCTTTAAATCATTATGAGATAAAGCTCCTTAGATTTCTTCAGTCATAACCTGATCCTTGTCTGTAGGCTTCTTTCGACGTAGCATAACCAAAAATGCAGTATACCGATGCAAGAATGGTGGTCATTGTGAAATGGACATGTACATGCGAAGGAAGTGTCAGGAATGTCGCTTGAAGAAGTGTAAAGCTGTGGGAATGCTAGCAGAATGTAAGTGCTCCTTCCATGCTGGCTACTTTACTAATCACCTCAGATTAAACCTTTTCCAACATCAATCCCTTCCCCTCATTACAGGGTATGGTATTGGTCTAAACTTCATTTAGCTGTAGGAAAAATTAACTTTGGAGTCTATAGCACATGCAGCATCTTCATCTGCAGAAACCACCAATGCTTGGGAAGTATCTCCTGAAGTTAAGAGGACTGCTGTTCAAAGACATTACAAGAAAAAAAAGAAAGTACTAACAAGAGACAGCTAAATATCCTGAACCTTGACAGGACAGCAGTAAACGTATCAGATGTGCTTTTGTGTTTGGAAAGAAAATAAAAATTAAAAAATTGCACAATAGTTTTTCATGAAAAATTCTCACGCTTGTATTTCACAGAGCCACAAGCACGATAACATAAGACAACTGCAAACACTCAGGCCTTTGGTGGATACTGAACACTAACTCGCCTAATGAATAACACATTGCCATATTCTCTAGGAAGCGTAGTTCCTTATAGGTGACGGCTCCTGTGATGAAGACTCATGTTATCTATAATAATAAAAGTGATTATTTAAAATTGTAATTATTTGAAAATATACATATTGACACACACTTCCATGCCTCGCAGGTTTGCTGACTGAAGTACAGTGCAAGTCAAAGCGACTCAGGAAGAATTTCAAACAGAAGAGCAGTTTTCTTTGCAACATAAAACTGGAAGATGAGGGACTGAACAGTAAGCACGTATCATCTACAACAAGATCTGGAAAAGTGGGATATTTTTCTACTTAAAATATCTCTTTTTATAATTTATTTTTGCCCCAAGTCATTGTCACTTGATTGGTTTATTTTTTTAACAGATGCCAGAGAAGATGGAACTTACTCCAGGGGAACATCAGCTTCTTGACCACATTGTAGCAGCACACCAAGAATACACAATCCCCCTTGAGGAAGCAAAGAAGTTTGTACGTATACAGAACAATCAGCCTGCATTGCTAAGTTGTTATTATTATCCTAAGCACTGTACCTCAGTTATATCAGATATCTAAATGCTCTTTCATGCAGCTACAAGAAACTGCAAGTCCTGAGGAAAGTTTTCTCCGTCTCTCTGAGACAGCAGTTGTCCATGTACAAGTGTTAGTGGATTTCACAAAAAGACTTCCAGGTAAGTTCCTTCCTTTGGGAAATGTTACAGAATAGCATGACTCTCTTTTTTAAGAGGCAGAAACCATACTGATGGCATAAATCCAAGAAAAATACAGGCTTTAAGATGACTCTCATTCAACTATTTTATCTTCCAACTCTAACAATCAGGGTTACCATTTACTTGTCATGAGGAGAAGTTACAAGCATTCACTTCAAAAGCTTGCTATGATTAGATTTCTTTTCCATTTCTGACATGGAGTAGAGACATCTGAAAGTACATGGACTTTAAAATACCATCTTGAGTGATTTAGTATTTTAACACATTCTCTGAAATCCAGTTCAGTTTGCAATTTATTATAGCCATCAAAGAAAAAAACAGATTTCGTTCAAAGGAAAAGGCAGCACAGAAGGGACTAACCAGGTGCTCCTATTCGTATTTTCCTTTTAATAAAGAACAAGGGAACATGCAATTAAATTAACTACATTTCAATGTAAAGTTGATGAAATAACATTTGACAGGGAGGGTGATAATTTTTTCATTACTCTTTAAGTTGTAAAACTTACTGATAAAAGTCAATCAACATGTCTAAAGCAGATATTTGATGTAATTTAGCACTACTGTGGAACAGATCTGAAAGAATAGATGAGCTGTTTGTTTTCTTATGTTACATGTCCTGCTTTGATCAGGATTAAGAAAGGAATCAATAAAGTTCCTTTGCTCTTGAATTATAAGTGCAGATAATGAGTTTGTCAAATATTTTTAAAAAGATTAAATATCAATGAATAAGGAGAATATCCACAGTCACTAAGCAATGTAGCAAATTTATAAGTATTAGGCCATGTGATATAAATCAAATATTAAGAAGACATTTTCGATAAAGTCTTGCTTAGTCCCAACATTTTTACTTTTATCTTCCTGTGAATCTTCTAACACTGGACACTGACAACTGCACTTTTTTTTTTTTTTTTTTTTTTTTTTTTTTTTTTTTTGTAACTTGCAAACTAGCAAGAAAGATCCCAATAGTCTTTGGTACATGCATCTTTTAACTATGGCTCCTCCTTTCCTGTAAAGGCATTTATTAAAAAAATCATTTTATCAACTCATGTTAGGGGCTTAAAGGCATCCACAGCCTTCCTTGATTCTTCACATGTATCTTTCTCTGCAGGATTTGAAAGTTTAGCTAGTGAAGATCAGATCGCACTGCTAAAAGGGTCAACAGTTGAGGCAATGTTTTTGCGTTCAGCCCAAATATATAACCAAAGAATTAGTGAATGCCAACCATCAACAAGTGAAAGTAAGTTTGACTAACAAGCTTTCTATTAACACCAGTAGGAGGTTCTGCCATTTTGAAACAACTTCCATTCATTTTAATTCACTTAATCTCAAGTAATTTCCTATTCAAGCATAGTGGTACTTAGAATAGTACCAGTAATGCCCACATACCTTCTATATGCTCTTTGGAAAAAAAGCCTACAAAAGAAGATTTTTTAAAAAAAAAAAAAAAAAAAAAAAATTAATTGGATCTCTGTTTTCCTCCCATTCATTCCAAACAAAGAGCAACATTTTTGAGTGTTTGCACAAATTGTGGGGTGGATGGATAGTATTAGCTATATTAATGACATATTATATATTGTGTCAAGTTTAACACAAGAGACTTTGACCAACAATAATGCAACAAATGAACTTGCTGCCGGATACCAAAAAGAACAATTTTTTCTACCTGCATGAGTCTGGGAAAAATTCACACATTTTCAGGTATTTATCTGCAAAGCAGATGCAGACGAATATTTAAAGTCACATTAAGCATGGCTGGGAACTATCATCTCTCTTGTTCCAGGTCATGTAAGACTTTCTGATCATGGGACATGTTGTCACGTTCAAAATCTTGATAAAACCAACATTTATTCCATGGAAATGTCTCACAATGAAGAGAGTCCAACTTCCACTACTACCACAGGTAATGGAGGTCTCGGAATCAAAATACTTGGGAATCTTTTGCTTTGCTGGCCCTGCTCTTAATCACACTGAGCAACACTGTCAGTGCGGCCACTGCTCCTTCTCTTCCCTTCTTCCTCTCCCCTCCCTTGAGCTGCTTTGTTGCATGTGCAGGCATTACATCCTCACAGAAGAGGTGGTGCTCACGTTTGCTTATATCCTAGGATAAAGCCTTGAGCTATGTATATCAAAAGCTCCACAGTACAACTGCAAGACAACTTTTGTTACTACTTTAGAAGTTAACATTGTTTTAGCGAGTTTGCTAACTATTTCACGCAATGGAACAGCCTGGAGCCTTTAAAGATTAGGACAAAGATGATTCGTAATAGCAGTGCCTGTTTCTGCATTGAATTAACATTCTGATTATTTTATTTCATTTTTAAGGTATAACCGAGGAGTTTATTACCGCACTGTTTTACTTCTACAGAAGCATGGGGGAACTGAAAGTGACTGAGACCGAATATGCCCTGCTTGTAGCAACAACTGTGTTTTTTTCAGGTAAACTGGGAGGCGACTCGCTGTCGCGCGTGTTACAACGAGCTCTCACTTGCCCCGGGCGCTGCCCGCCTCCGCCCGTCGAGCCCTCAGGTGCGGCAGCGCACCGCGCCCCCGCCCGCCGCCCCTCCGCGCCCCCGCCCGCCGGCCCAGCGGCCCCGCGTGCTGCCGCGGCCCCGCGTGCTCCCGCCCGCCCAGCGGCCCCGCGCGCTGCCGCAGCGCCCCCGCCCGCTAACCGCGCTCTCCCGCCGCGCTCCCCCAGACCGCCCGCTCCTGAGGAACAAGCGGCACGTAGAAGAGCTGCAGGAGCCGCTCCTAGGCATCCTCTACAAGTACTCGAAGATCCACCACCCCGAGGACCCCCAGCATTTCGCACGCCTTAT
Organism: Phoebastria nigripes; assembly: GCA_035582835.1. Taxonomy (NCBI): domain Eukaryota; kingdom Metazoa; phylum Chordata; class Aves; order Procellariiformes; family Diomedeidae; genus Phoebastria; species Phoebastria nigripes. Next base: position 225,591 of record JAYKAV010003266.1, on the reverse strand, counting down.
CGGGCGCCTGACGGAACTGCGCACCCTCAACCACACCCACGCGGAGGTGCTGGTGACATGGAGAACAAAGGACCCCAAGCTGACCTCCCTGCTCTGCGAGATCTGGGATCTGCACTAGGCGACGCCGACCCTCGCGGCGACGCGGAGCCAGCACAGCACCGCACTCTCCCGAGTATCGCTGCGCTGCTCCGCCCCGCCCCGCCTCGTGCATCCCGGCGCGCGCCGCGCCCGCCGCCTCCCCTCCCGCCTCGGGCGCGCGCTTTCGCTTCCCGCCTTTTTGTCCTCCCTCAGCAGCCGGCGAGTTCGGGGCGTTAGTGTGCCCGTCATGAGGTGTTGGCTCTGAGACCTGCCCTTTTCTCCGAGGCCATGGAAAAAGAAAAACCGTTTAAATTGTTCGTGCCACCGCGCCTGAGCGGTGGTCAGGTGTCTGCAGTCAAACCCCAGACGAGCACTCGGGCAACGGGGCTGTGTCAGGTAAACGGTGCTGCCGCCTGCCTTGCGTTGTGTTGCTCTGGAGGCGACGGCTGACGAGCGGGCGGCGGGGCGAGAGCGGTGGAAGGGCGCAGGGGCCCTTCCCCGGGGCACGGGGGGAAGCGATCCTCCCGGGTAGTCCCCAAGCAAAGCCCTGAACCTCAGTCCTGGAAAGCACATGCACGCGTTTGCGTGAAAGCATGTGCGCTGAACTAATTTTTCTGCAAACTGTTAAGATTGGGGCGGGGGGGGGGGGGGATCATCATAAGTTTTAATTTCAAAGACTTTTACTTTTTTCTATCAAAACCGAATAGAATCATCTTTTCGAGCATCTGCTATGTATTTTAACTGTACACCACCGATGATAAATACATGTTTGATGTGGGTAATTCAGAACAGTAAGTGGGAAGTACACCACTCAGATAACCTTACTGGCTTATCTGATTTATTGGTCCCACCAGAGCAAGTGTGCAGTGAAAATGTTCTGTCACTACGCTCTGAGTTATGTGAATCCAACAAGGTATTTTTTCATGTTGAGGCTCCTTATGAAATATGTTTAGATTCAAATGTGATATTCTGACAGGAGATGAGTTACGCTATTTACAAGACAAATTTCTGTGACTTTTAAAACACCTTGTAAAATGAAATTTTCATGCTAAAACATAATCAGATGTGTTTTAGAAGTACTCTTGGGAATAAAGCAAAAAATAAGTATCAAATACTGGACTTGAAAAAAATCATTTCGGTTAATGAGTCATCTACCATGCAACTGTGTACAGCCATGCAATAGCTAATAAGGTCTTGTCATCAAAAGCTTCCACTTTGGCCACAGTGTAGTCTATAAAGCAAACTACAAAAGACCAACAGTTTGAAAAGCCACTATGAAGTAAGAAGCAAGCAGGAGAGTTCCAAAGCCATTACCAATAACTTGGGCTTTGAAAATTGTAGGTAGTTGGTTTATTAATGGAAAATTCTATTTTCACATTAGCTGTACTTTTTTTCTGGGTTTTATAATCCTTCTTTATAAATCTACCCATAAGAAACTAATTTTTAAATTTGTGCAGGGTTTTAACAAATGCCCAGATGATGGTTTTAATTTGCCATTTGTAATGATGAGTACACCGAACCGTGGTGAAATCACTGATTCAGGTAAGACTAAAATAAGCATTTACCTTGCACATGCTTTTAAAATTTTTTAATATTGTCAACACTTTTCATAAGTAGTTTAACAATTTCATGGCTGTAACACTGTTAAATACAATTCCACTCTTATTTTTTAGAAATACATTGATCAAAATCTTTTCATATTTCAGATGCAATTTCACAGCAAGTAAAACTTTGCTCTGAGGTAGATGAAGAGGTCAGCTAAGTATAAACTATGCATATCTAATTTCTTAGGGCCTCTTAATTTGTTCCCAAAACAGTGCCTAAAGCACTATTCTGTAGATACTTCAGGGCTAAAGGAAGTAGTCAAAGGGGAATAATAATTTTCTATCTCCTGTTTAAAGCTGAATCAGTTAGAGGAGGTTATTTGTGATTCAGTGAACATGCCTGGAGATAAACCTTTAAATATTAAGGTGATTTCCAAGTTGTTGTTTTTTTTAAAAAAAGTGCCTGGGGAGTTTTAATCAGAATAAGATTTAGGCGCTTAAATATCTTTGTGAAACTGGTTCTGAACAGTCTGTTGAAAGGCAGAAGGATTGAAGTCAGAGTATTCTTTGGAAAATCGAAGCAGATTATCCCAATTGCCTTGTCTGGCTTTATTTTATCTATAAAACAATTAATTTAGGGGAGTGGTTTCCTCAAGCATTTCATTCTTCTCACAGCATCTTTACCAATGTTTTTCTGCTTTAGTATAGCTCAGTAAAGCTAATTTTTTTTTGCGGTAGCTTCCTGTGCTTCCCAGATACAAAATGCTGTTTGCTGCAACAAAATGGAGCATATTTCTTGCAGTCCTCCTAATGATTTTCATATCCCTGAAGACTAAATTTCTTTTAGCCCTAGCAGCTATTAAAGTACAGTCAAGACTGTAATAATATCATGATGCAGCCAAAACAAGGATAGCGTTAGGTGACATCATACCTAAAACAAACTGCAGAGCTGCCCTGTGTTCTACTGTACTACTCTTACCTGCCTAAACCACTGATCAAGTGCTTCTTGTAGAGCACTTTAAAGATGTTCTAAGAGCACAGGTTCTTCCTGCTTTGTGTATGAGTTAACTGAAAAAGCATATTGCAGGTAGTCTTGGACAAGATCTCTGAAGCTGCTTTTACTTAACTCAGCAGTATCTGTCAGAATAAGGGGAGGGAAATGGCGTGAAGAACCTAACAGAAGGAATTGTGGCTCTACTGATATTTCTAGCAAAACTTTTATTGACTTCTGGTGGAGTGCAGTTGTCCATATCTTTAAGGCTATCTATTTAGTGATCTCACTATATCTGAAGGCAGTGGGGTGTCTTTTACTTGTGTTTGTGTCTCTTACTTGTTCTGTAATGTCTGTTGATACATACACAGTGGATGCCCAAAGATTTAAACTTTGGTTCCTGATCGTATATAAGCTTGTGTCACCATCTGTAGAAAAAAATTTACTCTTGCGATATTTCTAAGAGATAAATATGTATCTAAAACATTATTAATTAAATAGTATTTGAGATTAAATTGTGGAACCTGTTTTAATAGAACATAGAAACAATGAATGAATTGTATTCAAAACTCTACAAAGAGGCTGAGAAGATCAAGTGGTGGAAACTAACTGTGGAATCAGAACTAAAGCAGAAAGAAAGAAAACTGCAAGAAAATAGAAAGATTATTGAAGCACAGCGTAAAGCCATTCAAGAATTGCAGGCCAGTATTGTACAATATACATTGAATATGTAAAGTAAAGAGAAAGTTCTTCCTGATTTAGTATGAAAATATTATTCATACAATCAAATATTAAAGAATGTTGCAGAGCTTGAAGAAATTTTGAACTGTTAATGTGATGACTTCAAGGAAGCCATTTGGCTAGATACCAATGACCTATGGCTCTACTGTTAGAGAAAGAAAAAGTAACATTTTGGTTTTTAAAAATGGTTTTCCTCTTTTTAACAATGTGCATTCCATCTTTGTATTATTTACATGCACATCATACTGTGGGTATGCAGAAACCTGTTCAAGACTGAATAAGCTTTCATCCTCCTGGTATGTGTGAAGTATGCTCATGCATATTTCTGTATTCAACACATACAGGAAGTAGTGCACTCTGCTTTATCCCAGTTTCTTATCTTGCTGGTAGCAATGGACAGCTTTGTGACTGAAATACATATTTTAAACAATTTATTGGTCCTTCTTTTTTGTTGTTGTTGTTTGTTTGTTTGCATTGGCTTTGATGTCACCTGAGTCATCTTTGATTGTTTGACTTTTGCCTTGAGAAAATGGTTATTCCGAGAAGGGGTGCACACATGTAGTGTGTGAATGTATGCATGAATAACATACCTGTAAGTGTTTCAGTTGCTGGTAAATTACTGTTTATTATTATGTCTTTCATGCAAACTGTAACAAAAGATGGCTCAGCATGTAATATCGGATAAAACAGATGTCTGTCTTCTGATGCAGAAAATTACTTTTTCATGTGAGATTTGAGAAGTGAAAGTGTATTTCTAGTATAGTTTTCAATAACAATGTGTTTTTGTGTTTGTTCCCTATGAAATTAGTTTGAAAATGAAAAACTAAGTTTAAAACTGGAAGATGAGATATGTGAAAATAAAGATCTCTTAAAAGAGTAAGTAATACAGTCAAATATATTTTTGTGAAAATAATTAGATTTTGTGCTGAGAACTGTATTAGTATGGGAAGTTATGTATAGCTGTTAAATTGTAAAGGTCATCAGGGCATTTACATTGTTACTACTCAGGTATGCAAAGTACCATGCATTCTTGTGACAACATATTACAGTATTTTTTCCCCTTTTTTAGAAACAGCGCTTCAAGGCATCTGTGTAATCTGCTCAAGGAAACCTGTACTCACTTCACAGAGAAGTCCACCAAATGTAAATGCTGTTCAAGTTTTGATTTATGAAAGTAAATGTACTTCTAGCTTTCTCTAAATTCACAAAGGAAAAAAGCTATCATTCTGTTCCAAATATGTTCTCCGGTTGAGATAAACTGTATGTGGTTCTGCATCAGAGTGAAAATAGAAGTGAAGCCATAGGTCTAATACATGTATGTTTTGTAATGCTAAATCCAGAGGTTTTCTGAAGTCAGTATGATTGGTTGCTAAAAGGTTACAAGCCTGGGAGCTATTTAGGTGTCTAAACACTGATACAGGTTTAAGGCAGTGTAAGCAACCCTGATTTAGCCACTAGCAGCCACTCCAAAGGAGTGCAGGTCTCCTGAAGTCTTGTCAGTCCATTGACATTTTTCAGTCCGATCCAGATACCTTGAATATATTAAGATATATGAGATGGCACTTCATGCCTGTATTTAGGCAGTAGAATCTACTCTAGTTACCTTTCCTAGCTCTCTCTAACAAATTTGCAGAGTTGGTGTTATCCTGCTTGGAGCAGTTACAGATTCGTGGGGAAAAAAGGTCCAAACCCCAAGACACTATGAGTAACTAGCGTTCTTCTCATTAAATTGACCAAGCCAAGCCAGCTGGATAACTTAACAAAGTTTAAATTCTTGAGGCTTTAAAATATGTTCTTGACTTGGGATTTTATTCTATATGAAATTCAGAATTGTTATTATAATCTTTACAATTTTACTAACTTGATCCCAGATACTTAAGAAGTGTCTGCTTCTTTTTAGCCTTGCTTCAAACACCTGTGTATAGATGTACTATACTTCTTTGATAGCTGTGTTTCTTACTGTTCTCTTCTATAATTGTTTTCTTAGGAAAAAAACAATACCAATTACAAAAACGAAAGGAAAAAAGAAACAGATGGAGATGGAGTATTGTTAAAATTCTATAATGACAGTTCTGTGGTAATGGGTGTCTCTGCTGATGGGAAGAAATTTAGTGCTAAACATTATATTACAGTTTTTAAAACACTAACACTTTTGAGACATTAATATTCAACAACATTAATACTGTCAAAATTAATACAGTTATATAAAATGATCCAGAATTACACTATTCATGGAAAAAGTGAGATTGGGAAGGAAATTTGAAAAGCTGAGCTTGCTTGATGTTTCAATGGAGTATACATTTTCTCCAGATTATATAACTTTTGGCACCCTGTTTCATAATGATTTTTTTAAATAAGAAAAGAGCCTGTAATTCCTTTTTTAATTCATTATGCTGTTTAAGCATAATGGCTTTGACAGCTGGCATTCTTTTTCAAAAGGAAAACTTTATGGTACATTCTTGCTTTGATAGATGAACATGAAAGAGAAGAAACAAGACAACTATACATGGAACTTAATAACAACGTTGAAGTAAGTGACATAACTTGTTAAAAGGCTCAAATGTGATCCGAGTTAAATGGATATGTTGAGATATCTGAGTTACGTGCATACGTTGAGATACTATTCGTACAAAGAACGTTCTCTGATAAAGTGATTCGAACCGTCATGTGTGATGCAGGAAGTCAGGTTTTCAGTCCCTTTTCGAGAATTATTTTTGTATTATATAGGGCACATTCATTTGATAAAACACAACAGTGTTTGGGATGTAGGTCCACATGATCTGTGTGGTATGTATGATCTGCTTAGTGTTAGGTGACTGCCATAACTTCTGTCTTCTTTTTGTACTCTGTTTCACCTATCTGGTGATTTCACAGAATGGCTGAGGTTGGAAGCATCCTCTGGAGAACATCTGGAGAACTTCCCCTGCTAAAAGCTAGAGCAGGTTGCATAGGGCTGTGTTCAGTCAGGTTGTAGGGTCAGGTATATTAGGGTTATTCTATTAGATAATTTTATTTAATGTAAAGTGCAATATAAAATAAAGATGAACAAAGAAAATTAATTTCAGTTTTGAGTGTGACACRGAACAACAAAATTCATTATGGAAACTGGTGATTTTATGTGGAATAAGAAGTATAAGGTGTGAATATTCCTTGATGTAAAGAGAGTTTTTACGTTTTTAATTTGTAAAAGAAGTGCTGTCTTGCCAAATAAATTAATTCATCATATTTTTGTTATTAATTATTCCAGTGTGGAAGATAAGACCCTAGTATATTTATAACAGAGAAATGCAAGGCATCATTGTTTGGGAGTGATGAACTTGATATTAAGCAGAGTCAGAGAGTACATGGTATAACGGTTAAATATTAATTATAGGTTGTTGTAACAACTAAGAAAAGCACAACAACTCCTCCGTTGTGTTAGGGATCTACAAACATGGACCAGTAAAAATATTTCAACCTTGAAATTGTTTAGATCTTGAGTACAGAAATGCTTAAACTTCCAACTTTGAATAATTATAACATTCTGTTAACTCAAAATATGTTTATGCTCTGAATTCTGTTTTTAACAGAATTTCTCCTACAAATATGAACGAGCTTGTAATACTGTTTGTTTACAATCCGTAAACATAATTCTTCATTACTGAAAGTACTTAGTTTTATATGAATGTATTTATTGAATTTTATTTTTAGAGAATGATAATGGCATTTGAAGAGCTTCGTGTGCAAGCAGAGAACACCAGATTGGAAATGTGTTTCAAATGTGAGAATTCTGTTTATTGTGTTAATGCTGCAGGCTTAACAATTTTGTAGTTCATAGATTTTATTGCATGCAGTTTCAGGCCAGGAAGATATGAAGTGCTAGAACGGTGAACTGTTAACTCTGTGACAGTCTGGACCCTCTTTTATTCATGCTGCCTGCTATTAAATGCCTGGGCCCTTTTATTGTTTTTCCACTGGCTTGGATTTGGAACTTTATTTTTCAAATAGTCACTCAAAGTCTAAGTTTTGTCTGTGAAGTACTTACTAGATCACTACTTATTTTATGTAGTTGGTTTATTTAAATGATAATGCACTACTGTATAGCTACAGAAATTTTAATTAAATATTTGCGTTATTTACGCTACTATGTGCCTGTTTAATTTTCACATGTGCATTTCTGTTAGTTTCTTATAACGAACTATTAAGTAATACATGGAATAATGGACTAATTCTGTGGAAAGCTAGTGCAAAAATTAATTTGTCTGATTAGAAAATAATTTCAAACGTGACCTGAACAATTACTCTTTAGGAAATAAATTGTACAGCTGTACAATTATAAGCAATCTTAAACTGGAAATTGTATTTAACTCGGAGTATATTTTGGCTAGTATATTAACTATGGATATTACTATATCTCAAAAGTAAAAGAAGAAGCAGAAAAAGTGGACAAGTTTGAAAAAGAATGCAAACTGGAAGTCAGTATGAAGGAAAAGCAGGTTTGCTCAGTTTTACCATCTAATATGTACAGCTTTATTTTTGAAACAAATCTTGCCATTTCTTTAATATTTGAACTCTGTTTTGCTTTTGTGACTTACTGATATATCAAATGAAAGTGATTACTTTAAAAGTGCTTGGTTGTTTGTAAAATATTTGTATTTTGGAAGGATGGAAATTAATATTGCAAATGACCTTTTGATGGTATGTTCCTTCTGTGTTATTTATTTGGAATAAAATGTGAATTAGGCTGCTGTATCGTAACAAGGAACATCTTAGTGACAGGATTAAAAGCACCATGTAAACACAGAATACTCTTTCTGTTCTCTATACATACGCTTGCCTTTATGCTTCTGCACAAGCCACTTTCATAGAATTAGTAAAGCAGTCATCACTCCTCATAATTAAGAAAGGTATAGTTCGTATCTGGTAAGAAGGAAGGTGGGAAGAAGGATTATAATGCATATCAGACGCCAGGCTGGTAAGATACTTTAGGAATCTGAGATTAGAGTAGGTTTTTTGTAGTGGTGATGAGGTAACCATGATGGAAGACTGATTAAGTTGAAGAAATTAATTGTGATAAGAGTTTTTAGTTTGTAAGCAAGAGTCTGAGAAGCAGAGCATCTGTCTGTATCTGGGAAGGTCAAGAGTTGTTGGTTTTTCTGAAGATGGATGTGACATTGCAAAGTGGCAAGGAATGTTTCTGGGCATCAGTAAAAAGGAAAAAATAACAACTGGAGCTGCATTTAAGTCAGATTCTGCTAACTTTAGTGATGTTCCAGTATCTCTAGTCTGTTGGAATTCATTTTTTGATTTTGAACTGAAGAGCTCTTTCATCCGGAGTAATATGACTTGATCAATATTTGGCTAAGACCGACCACCTTATTTAACTTGAATGACAGCAGTATGTATGCTAATCATACTCGGTGCACAAATGAAAATGAGAATCTGTCCTTTTTTCTAGACTTCATTACGATACTATTTTAATTTTGTTAGATTTCAGTTCTTACCATACAGAGTGATGAAAAAGATGATATAATAAGAGACATCAAGACTCAGCTGCAGGAATCCAAAAATAAGATTGCTGACTTAGTAGAAGCAAAAAGTAAGAGTTCTCTCTGCTATGTTAAAATGTAATTGGTTATAGAAGTATAGGAAACAGAATCATGATAATTTTACCCTGTTACTAGTCAGCAGCAGAATTCTGGGGCCTTGCAGGCCATACTTTCATTTGGAACAGAAGCTGCTGATGTGGGATCAGGACTGGTGGTGTAATCTGTGTATGTATAAAATCTAGGCCCTTATTTGATAACAGAGTTTTTCTCTTTAGGCTTAGGCTACACCCTGTTTTTGTATTGACATGACAGCTTCATTGCGAGGGATTTTTCTTTTACTCTTCAATAAACTCTAGTGTGAACATGTTATACTACTGTAAAAGGTGCCATATACTCTGTCATTCCTTTTCTGTAACAGAAGTAAGTTTTACCAGGGCACTGTATAACCCTGCCCCTGTTATGGAGATTTTTTCTGCTTCAGTTGGACTTGTATAGTAAACATGGCACGATAATAGATAAAATTGTTTTTCCTGGTTACTGGATTGATCTGTTTCAAATCGAGTTACTGAAGGGTCTTCAAAGTATAATATTTGTTCAGTGGTCCATAAATAGTAGCCTTGTTCTGTGTTCAGCAAGACATATTTTCACATCTTTGCCAAATAACCCCCCAGAATGTTATAGCTTTTAAATGGAATCTTATTTGCAAATAGGGAAAGGATTGACAGGGATTGGAAGTATAACTATTTTTGAAGGGGCCTTTTTTAAGGGTGAGTCAAGCAGTGAGAGCTTTTGAAGATTGCAAGGGGAAAGTAAAGTACATTGCTTGAGTCTTGCAAACTTACAGTCAGATGCCACTGAGGAAACTTACTTTTCAGAAGTTGATTTTCAGTATTTTTACGCCATTTATATTACAAAATATTTATAGTATATGATGCAAGTTCTTTAGAACTGAGACAGTTTTTAGCCTCCCTTTCCCTGGGGAGTGGGGAGGAAGGTTTTAGTGTTGTTTTTATGCCAGAACATGTAAGTGGCTGCATTTTGTTAAATTTTATAAATATATGTAATTTTACATTTTGTTACTGTTACTTAATAAGTTGAATAATCATCTTGGAGGCTTTTTCCTTAACAATGACATGAATATATTATGTAACTTGATTAAGTTGTAGGAATGTATTTATCTGTAAAATAGAAATGCAAGCATTTTTTAGTAAATATCCTATATTTATTAAATGTAAGCATATATCTTTTTGCTTAGGACATGAAAGAGAAATGTTAAAGGAATCCCAGATCAATCAAGAACATTTGAGGGCAGAACTGGAAGAGGCCAAAGTTTCATTGCAAAAAACAGAGGTACAGCTTGCTTATAATTTTCCAGTATAAATAGATTAGATGAGTAATTGCATAAATAATTACTGATACTTTAGATATGAGCAATTGTATCTGTTTGTTGCAAAAAATGTTTAGAAATTATATAATTTTTTTGTAGGTTACTCAAAAGAGCTTAGAAACCGAATTGCAGACTGCAGTGAAAGCATTAATTCAGGTCACGGGAGAAAAAGAAGCACAGGTGGAAGAATGTAAAAAAACTAAGGCTTTGCATGCATCCCTGAGAGCGGAGTTTGAGACTTCTATTTCCAATTTGAAAAGCTTGCTGCAAAAAGAGCAAAATAGGTAAATTAAACAGTTTAAATTCAAAGAATGATCTTATAGGTAAAATACTAGATTACCGAGCTGCTGGGAATAAAACCTAAACTTCATATGTGATCTGGTGTAATTACGTTTTTTTGTAATCACGAATAACTTTTTTTAAAGTCATTCACCTGTCTGGTTATTTGAATTATTAGCACTTGAAGATGGTTATGCTGTTTGATTTTGTGTGGATGCAGCTCTTAACTAAGAGAGCAGTAGTCCCATTTAGTACTTGACAATTCTTTATTACTGGAACGTTTAGTGAGGAAGACATTCTTCCATATGTGATAATAGCACTGTTTAATGCCGATGCCTATTATTAATGTATTTCAGGTTTTCTGTAGTTTTAAAAATTATGTATTTGTCAAAGAACCTGATAGCAACTAAAATCAACCTTCCTAAAAATGAGACCAGAGCAGTAAAGATGTATTTTAATACATTATCACAGCTGAGTTTTTCAAGACACAGTGATTTTGGGTACGTGGCATTAAGGTGTCTTCTAGGTAGTTGCAGTTTATGACAAATCCAAGAACAAAGGGATATGAAGCTGAAATTTGGTTTTTTTTGACACACTAGTCTAAATGCAGAGAATTTAATGTAATTTTTTTCAGTTGTGCTGGTTGATATTGGTCTATAAGAAAGCAAATTTTTGCCCCCCTCCCCCCGCCCCGACTTTCATAATTCTATTTTTAAGAAATACAGGTTTATGTATGTATATATTTGTTTACTTTTATGTCTGCTGTTCCGAAGTTGTAAAAGTGAAATTTGATACATGTTGCAGGCAGATATATCACCTGCCTGTTGAAAGGCAAATGTTCTTAAAATGCGTGTGATAAGACTTTGTCTTACTGTCCTTTAAGTTTCAAGTGCAGTGCTTTGTACTATACAATATTCTTTTTTTTTTAAATTACCATTTTCTTAGATTGGAGAAATATGAAGATGAGTCAAAGCTACTTACCTTGGAGCTCAGAAATAAGTCTGCTGAACTGGGTAAGATTTGTAGAAAGAAAGAAAACAAGCTAGGTAGTAATAAAAATGTTTTCTGCTGCTTTCTGAAAATAGACTGTCCCTATTGCTTGGAAAAATGGTTTCACAGTACCCTGTATCTGTCAGGAATGCTTAAATTTATTTTTACTCATCTGACTCCCTTTTCTTTGGTAGTCATTGTAGCTGGCAACAGCCAAACAGCAGTGCTGTGCAGACCTCCAATAGTAAGACCATACATGCATGGATTCTTCTGGAAGACCTGGTTTCTCTGCACTCTTCCAGTTAAGACTGATAGCACTGCAGATCTGTTTGAGAGGTAGCGTTAGACTGCTGAACAGTAGATTCCAGGAATGACTTCTGTAGCTTGTAGCAGAGACAAAACATTTGCATTAAGCTTTCCTGCAGACCACTCTCCCAATGTTGGGTGTAGAATCACACTGACAGTGGTTAGCTTTAAATACTGCTTTGATATCCTGTGATTTCTAGATATGCGCTTCTTAGCCCCCAGAGCAAGAGATCTATCTTTAGCACTGTTTTCCCAGTGTGCAGCATATGCCTCTAGTCCTGATAGGATAGATGAGAAATGTAGTTTTATGTCCTTGTATGTATTGAGGGCATCTAAAGATAAGTGTTCAAAAGTTAACTGCTAATGTTTGTCTAGAACAAGGTGAGATGTGACCTGTGAGAATTCCAGAGCAAAAATGAGTTTGTTATCCAGTAATTGCAAAAAATACCAATAATGTGAATGTGCACATAGAAAACATTTTGAAGTTACTAATGAGTGGTTTCCTTTTTCAGCATATCCATGTGAATATCTTCAGCAGTCCAGATTTTTTTCTGGAAAAATGCAGATGCATCAATACTTGGAGATTACTCCTTTGTAAACATTCTTACAGTCCACGGTTTATTTGAAGCCATGATTGTGGAAAACATAATAGGCTCTGAATTTTATTTAAGACAAATGATTAGTTTCTCATCAGATATATATTTGCTAATGTCTTTCTGAATCATTTTTTCAACTCTACATTTAGATTAAGTCATAATTTAGGTTATAATCTAGCTTTACAATTTCTGAACTTAATCCAACAAGTTTTGAAAATTGGGTACTGCAAAGGGATAAATGCTTTATACTGCCTGCTAAATATGTAAAATTATTTTTGTTCAATTAATTTTACATTACATGTGCTGTAGAAGATGTGACTAAACTAAAATGTGACAAAGAAATGCAACTTGAAGAGCTGTCGGAAACACTGGTAAATGTTCATTTTAGTAGTCTCGTGGCATTTACTTTTCGTATGAAGTCTCTCTTGCTTTTTAAGTATCTTAAATGCCGTATGTAAACACTGCCTAACCTGCCTTAATGTTGCTACTAAACTTTCTTCCCTGTCTTTTAGATGATTTCAGTGTTTTCTTTGAAGGACTTGATTCTTTCCACTGTTTTTCTTGTTTTGTTCTGCTTTGGTGAATATTGTGAATATTTCTGGTCATTTCCGTCTTCATTCACAGCTATTCAAATGCCACTCCCTCTGGACATAAAGATTTCCCATTTTTAGTTATGCCTAGTACTCTCTCTTTCCTCATTCTGAACCTTTCTGAAAAATACTGGGTTTTTGTGTGTGTGATGAACATTAGCTCAAACCTTGTGAGCACCACGCATATGACATTTAAGGCTGAGGGATCAACTAATTTTCGACAGTAAAGATAATTCCTTGAGTGGCTACCTTTCTTCATAATAATCTTCTAAAAATTAAGCATTGTAAAGGCTTACCTCATTTTGGTGTTTAAAGGATAACCAAGCTTCTGACACCACCCAGAAAAGGCAGTGGAATTTGTGAAAAGGTTATGTGTGACAAAATGAGGAAACTAATAAGCAATTTCATAGGTTTCATAGGTTTATTACTTCACAAAATTGTTGTGATTATTTTGCTGTTTGTGGAGTGTTACTTATGGTGAGTTGTCTTCCATACTGCAGTGTTTAGTATCTAGAAAGCATTGCGTACTGTGTTGATGCATGTCCCTTTTCAGAGAAAACATTTAAGAGCCTGCAGAAAGGTCTTTTTGGTTGTAAAACCGTGTTCCATGTATTTCCATTATACTGGGTCGTCTTTTCTTACTTATAGGAAAGTTTCCTGAGGTAATTAGCTCTGGTCTCTGAACCCTACTGAACTGTGACGCAGGCCCATTTTCTGTTACAGAAGTCTAAGCTATATGAAGTACACTTTTAATATAGGATTATTTTAGTTATGATCTTCTATTTACAAGTCTAACAAGAAACTGCATCAACTAAAGTAAGATAGTGTGAAACCAGGTTTGCATTTTACCAGGTTTGCATTTTACCATGTATGTTTGTTCCTTATATACTGTGCATTGAATTTTGTAAACTGAGTTTCACTAATGTTCTTAAACAGGGAAAAGTTGAAGGACTTCTCCTCAAGAAGAAGGATCTTGAGGCTACTGTAGAAAATTTGCAGGAGAGAGAAAAAGAAACAAAAAATGTTCTCCAAATCAGAGAGGTCTGAATAAAGGGTGATAGTAACATGTTTTTATACATAGTTAAGTTACACATTATCACTTGTATATAAGAACATAAGAAATATCATGTAGTCAGACCAGTGCTCCACCCAATGCACTGCTCTGCTCTTGACAATGACAGCAGAAGATACTATGTAGTAGAGGAGCCTGACTATTATCTATGGTCCATTCCCCTTACATTCCTACAGTAGCTGTATTAAGGATGTTTGAGGACACATCCCTGTAAATTGCCTTTGCTATCAGTTTATGGACTTGTTCATGTTCACTTGTCTCATCTGGTTTTGAACCTCCTCATGCTATTTGCCCCCATACCCTTCTGTGATAAGAAATTCCAGTAGTTCATTATGTGCTGTGCTTAAAAGCTGATCTCTCTCTCCCCACCCCTCTCTCCCTCCTTCCCCCCCGCCCATCAACTGCCTGCCAGTGCCTGTGGTAACAGTGTATCACCAGTTATTTGGAGGAAACAGTATTCAAAGCATTTATATATTATCAACTACATTACATTACAAGGCTTGCCCTATCTTGCAATGGCAGCAAATTCCTGAGGGAAGAGTTTTGCTTTGTGGTTTGGGATGCATCCAAAATATGTGCTTATTCTATCACATAGTACTGGAATTCTGTGATTTTTTTTTTTTATTTGTTTCATTTAGGTGCATGCAAAAGCTTATGATGTCTGAAGCAAATGTCTTTATTTAAAATAATGTCCAAGGAAAGCTAATTTTGTCAGTAATTTTGCAGACTAGTTAGTTAAACTTACAATAGGGAACACATTTAGCATTCGTGTCAGAGTTCAATATCTTACACTACTTCCACATCACACCAGAGAGATGTAAAGATACAGTCTGGCTAATTTATGGCATGCATGTAGTTTTGTTTCATCTTAAACCTTTGTGTTGTCAGTTCATTTCTGATAGCTTTCATGACTTGTAGTTTACATATGTATATTCAAAACACTTTCTTTTTCTTCTGCAGAACGAAATCCATGATTTGAAAGTACAGCTGACTAGTACAGCTGAAAAGGAACAAAGTTATTTAAAACAGCTTATGACACTGAATACAGATCTTGAACGAGAAGCGTATGATCATTTTTGAAAATATAGTATTAGTTTAATTTTTTTTTGTGCTTCATAGAAGTTACTTTAATATACAATGAAATGATCTATGATTGTTTTCTAATGAAAATTTTGAACCTATGCACACAGTATGACATCTGTTATATATTTATATTTATAAATTGCATTTTCTGTATTTATATGTATGTAATTGTTCCGTATCTCTGTGACTTAGTTGGGTTAACATGAAGAGAAAGTTTCTGAGTTCATTGTTAACCCTGCTTTGAGCTGGATATTGAACTACATCGTCTTCAACCATTATATTTATATAAAAGTTGACTCTCATTTTCTTTCCTTCTTCTGTCGCCTTTTTGCATCACTGTAACTTTGCTGCAAAGCTTAAATTTGTAGACACAGGCCTGGACTTTTTTCAGCGTGAAGTAACATTTTGTAACGAATAAATTTAATTTAAAAGGAAATTTCAAAATACATATTCATATTTCTCTTGACCATTTGTTTTAAATTAGGCTAAA
This sequence comes from Phoebastria nigripes, assembly GCA_035582835.1. Lineage (NCBI taxonomy): Eukaryota > Metazoa > Chordata > Aves > Procellariiformes > Diomedeidae > Phoebastria > Phoebastria nigripes. The sequence goes on along the minus strand of JAYKAV010003266.1, from coordinate 209,916 downwards.
GAATGAACAACTAACAGTGTATATCAATAAGCTTTTATTAGAAAAAGAACAAATAGCACAAGAGAAAAGTGGTATGGCTACAGAACTCAAGAAACTGCAAGAAAGTCATGAGGCAAGTTGTAAGCTTCCAGCTGTTTTTAAAGGACAACATTCAGTTTAAAATGTAAATCATATGGTAAACTGCAACATGACATGGTTCTGTAGAGTATCTGAACTATTTTTTGTGTTTAAAATACAAAAGAAGTGCAGTTACCCTTGTGAATAAGGCAGGTCAAGATACTGCTTAAGATGTCTTTGAATTTTTTTAAGATGTCACTTTGAATTTTATTCATTTTACTTACATGGGTCTTTATTTAGGATAGTAGAAAAAAAGAAGAAAATACAAAGCAGTTAGTTGAAAACCTGGAAGAAGCAAATGGCCAGCTAAGGCAAGTAAAAACAAATATTAATCTACAATATTATTAAAGGAAGTAGACTCGATTCCTTCAGAGTTAGTCTAAATGTTGTGTTCATATGCTGCTTTCTGTGATTTTTAGATTAATGCTTTTTTTAGGTTATATAGCTAAACAGAAACTATTTAGTATTGATGTTGGCCATGCAGAAGTTTCTACAAATTAGTGATATCTATTGCTACAGGAACAATTTTTGCCATAGCTTCGTATTACATATAGCTATCCTATTCTGCATTAACATCTTAGGTGTGAAGGAAATGAAAATAGAAGTTAAAGGTTATGAATTAAATGTGAAAAGGTGAAACTGGTTAGATGTTACTCTCTGAAGTAGTCTCTGTACCACCAACCCGATAGACAGGCAGCCTTCCATGTTTCACAGATGCATTACGATATTACAGATTATTATATTATTATTATATTTTGCTCAGGTAAGGGGAACATCTTTCCATACTTAGAAAAAGTATGTACAGGTCAGACATTAACTTACCGGTCATTTTGCATCATTTTAAGAACATTTTCATTGAACAGCTTATGAAGTTCTCATCAATATTAGCAGCTCTTTTTAGAAAATAAAGTATGGATTTATTTAGCAGTAGTGAAAAGAAGTTAAAGTTATTAAGTAAATATTTACTAATGCCTGTTAATTTGGCATTTAGAAATGAACTGGAGTCTTTGAAGGAGAAGATGGCAAAGAAAGGTGAAGAGATTAAAAGTAAACTGGATGAAAGAGAAGAAAATGTATGCCATATCATGTGCTTTATCATTAAAATATATAACATAACCTGTAGGACAAAATCTAAATGTAAAATGTTCCCCCCCCGCAAAGCTCTACCTAGGGATGTAATCTCTTACAGAGGCTTTCTTCTTTCAGTGCTGCTACCAATTGAGTCAATATATGTACACATGCTGAGCCCTTTTATTTTAAAAGACAAGGACCTTCAGTGGGATGTTTACTCTTTACATGGAGGCTTAAAAGTCCAGATTCGTTAGATTTCAGGCAAACAGAGAACCCCCTTTTTTTATTTCCGTATACCCACTTAGTGATGGATGGGGTATGGATTAGCTTTCAATATGTAATGTGAGTTTTAGTTTAAATATGTTCAAATATTTTTACTTTCAAAGCACACCTGTTTTTTTAACATCATAATGGATTTCAAAATTTTATTGTAAAAGTCAAAGATTTACAATTATAATTCCAGGCTAAGAGTATTGAAAATGAAATTTCAAGAAAGGACAAGCAGTTGAAGATTCTAGAAAATAAGGTATGAAAATTCATTTTTTCATGGACTGTAGAGAACGTCATACAAGATTATTTTTTTAAATTGTGAAGTTATTTCTTTTTTTTTTTTCCTTCTTTCTAAACTCTACAACCACTGAGGAACTGGTTCACTGCTATTAATGTTGTTGATACTGGGCTAGCAAAATTCTTGTAGTACTTTATGGTTAAAACTTCAATTACTGTAACACGTTAGCACATGTTTCAGTCCCATTGGAATTAATCAGACTTGTGCAAATGCATGTTTAAGAACGTTGACAGTCATCTCTAACACAGTGAGTCATTTTTTAGGAGTTTATTAATTAATGTTTAAAATATCTCTTTTAGTTGAATAATTTAAAGAAACAGGTGGAAAATAAAACCAAATGCATTGAAGAGTTGCAACAGGAGGTATGTACCGTTTTTAAAAGTCACAAATACATAAAACATGGTATTTTGTGGTAACTAACTTTTCAACAGTTTTTGTCTGGTGTGATATCTTTAGATATACCTATGTAATTTATAACGTTTCCTTTCTTATCCTAACTCTGAGCAAATTAAGGAGTCACCTTTGGAATTGCTTGATTTGTAAAATTATCCTTACTTTTGAAAAATGCAATTACAGAAATAATATCTTTAATAAACTTTTACTATTTTCATTTAGTACATGGTATCATTGATATACTTGAAATAATGACCTATCTCAGTTACCAATAGTAGAAAAGAATTGTGCATTAGGACAAATTGTTAATAACTGTACTGTAAAAATATATAACTTGTATTTTTTGTCATGACATCTGCACATTTTCTGTCAGCAGCATCTTAGTTTTTCTTCCCATTCTGCACCCTCTTTTGTTATTCTCTGTTGTTGCTCATGAGGAGCCTTTCATAAGGTCATGAAGTAACAGTATTATTAAAGTAAGTAGTTTGAGCACTCTCTTGTTTGGAGAATTGATCTGGAACCTGAACTGCACAACAAAAAGAGAGTTACTTCCTTGCTGAAAGCTGGAATTTTGAAGATTCCGACCTACTTGATGCAGTTAAATCATTACATAATTCTATTAACTTATTAAAGTATAGTGTTTGTTTTATTTTATTTTAATAGAATAAGGTGCTGAAAAAGAAAATTACTGCAGAAAGCAAGAAAACAAGTATTTATGAAGGGAAGGTAGGTTTAAATAACTTCATGTACAAGGTGAGGGTAAAGCACAAAGACTGAATGTTTTAAGTCCCAGTGTGACAATAATACATCTTAAGCACACTCTTAATTATTTTGTGGATCTGGGATACAGATTTTACAGGAATGAGCCCATAATTTTTGGAAGATGCTTCCATTTTTAATCATTGGACGCTGACTGGGCTATCAGACATTTGTAAGAGATGGACATCACATCTCAAGGAATTATGTCCCTAATCAGTCCCTTTTTTTTTTGGTTGATAGTGTACTGAACATTATTCAGTAATGCCACCCCATTGAAATAGCAAAGCAATTAAAAGAAACACATATATTATTCACTTTAGGCAGTTCTTTTACTGTGTTCTGCAATGGTAAGTCCCTGATTAGAATATTGTGTCCAGTTTTGGGTACCACATTTCAAAAAAGATGTAGACTGTTTTGAGGGTATTCTTATGAGAAACTTAAAAGGAAAAATTATAATCAAAATGCACACTTGGGAGGAAAACATACCATAAACCAGTTAAAATCTTAAATAGATTTACAAGGGAGGGAATAAAATCTCCATCTGTATCTTTTTTTTGAAGAATTCACAGCATTTAGGGTGACTGCTTAGGAATAGACTCTTCCTATTTGTTTCATATCAAATTCTCATTAATATTAGCAGCTGAAAGGAATTAATCTTTTTTTAGAACTAAATAAAATTCTGAAAATAAACTATTTCTAGATAAACTGTTTCTTCACTTCTTAATTGAAAAAAAAAAAAAAGATTTAATTGTAAACATAATACAGTCATACAGTCATACTGCTAAGTCTTAGGAGACTATCAGTTATGCTTCATTTTCCTACCTTCCATTCCATGCCAGTGATACTAAAGAGTCTTTTGTACAAAGTGTCAGATTGCTAATGGATGGTTCCCTTATATTGGAATGATTCTTTGTGACTGACTAGCCTCTAGCTTTAGGACTGTTTTATTGACTGGGGTGCACAAAACTGCCATGGGCTGTCTCCCATTGTGGTGTTGCCATTGTTTCTATGAGTATTTTCTAACTCACTTCAGGCCAAAGTTCAACTCTTCATGGAAAAAAGCTGAACATTAATAGGAAATAGTTCAATCATATACCTGAAAAGTAACAGAGTGGTTCTGCTCGAAAATAAGAGGTAAAAAAAAAAAAAAATCATTGGCATATTTATTCCTGAACAAATAACAGCAATAATTCTGCATTCTCAAAAGGTGAATAAATTACAGTTAGAGATGGAAAATATGAACAAGCAACATAAGGAAACAGTTGACATCTATCAAAAAGACATTGAAACAAAAAAAAAAAATGAAAATAAACTTCTTGAAGAGGTGAGAGTTGTTAATTTTTACTGCTGCAACTTTAAATTATTTTTTTGATGTATGATGGTTTTATGAAGCTATATTGGCCAGAGTCCTCGCTCTTATGTAGCAGTCTTATCAACATAAATGGAACTTCTTGTGTATGCATGTGAGCAAAGCTTTAGTACATTATATCCTTAAGTTGAAGTATTTGTATATGTCTTTAAAAATAAGAACCCAGTTAAAAATTCTTTTTGTCAAGATATTGTTCACAGAAATTCTGTTCTTGGTATAAATACAGCATAAGCAAATTAGATTATAACTTTTCCCATATTAGTATTTTCCTGCCCACACTTTTTTGATGGTAATATCAAAAAATGTTAGGGCAGAGTGCTTGAAATGGCCTTGTGGTTCGAAATGACACTTGTCTGTTATGGAAGAATGGATGTACTTTTAATCTAGGTTTATTTGCCCTTTTTAACAGTATGTATAAAAGATGTAGGATTTGAAAAGCATCTTAAAAGCAAATGAAGATTGCACTAAATGAGACTATATATACATTGCACCCACAGGGCTAAGAAGAAATGAAACTAAGATTTTTTTTTTAAATAGATTGTTGTTAATTGTTCATTAATTAAATGAAACTTGTTACTAACAGGTAGAAAAGATGAGGTTGCTTGCTGATGAAGCAACACTAACACAGAGAGAAACTGATATCCGATGTCAACACAAGATAACTGAAATGGTGGCACTTATGGAAAAACACAAGGTAAGAGATTTTACTGATTTCTATGATTTGTAATGTGTGATACTAAGTTAAGTAAAAACCTTTCAAAACCAGAATATTACGAATTAGAAAGTGAAACTTCATAATAAAGACCTGAGTCTAGGAAAATGGAGTTGAACACATGCTTGACTTTCCATCACCTAAAAATAAATTCATCTTCAGATTTTGAAAACATGCCTACTGGCAGATAAATTCCATTTATCTAAATTTCTAGGATTTTTATTTTATATTCAGGCTTTCTTTGATACCATCCTAATGCAGTGTTCTTCAGTATTAGTTTGGGCCTCTCTTCATGAGGAGAATACTTAGTGACCTTCAGCAGTTTAACTTAACATATTTTAATTTACATTTCTTATTCTCTGTTTTGCAGTATATTTAGCAGATACCATTAATAAAAATAAAATGGCTAGCTTTTATGTGCTGGAACATGTACCACTGCCTAGAGATAAAGCATTCTCTGTCAGCCCACAAAATAATACTGCTTATGCATTTTCTGTTTTACATTTCTGCTGAAGCATCAATGTTTGTTCATAGTGCTTTCTGAATCTGCAGAAGAGCCTTATTTGAAAACATGAGTAATGTTTTAAGACTAGGTAAATCTATAATTGTAACATTTAGTCAAATGTTTTGAGTTTGTTGGGTTGTGGTTTTGTTTTTTTTTTTTAACACAGCATGAATATGATAAAATGGTCGAAGAAAAAGATACAGAGTTAAAACTTTATAAAATACAAGAGCAAGAGCAGTTATCATCAAAAAGATCATTGGTAAGGCATACTCTTCAGCACAAAATAATTAAATGGAGGGGCTGCTGTCCTTAAAGTGCAATATAATTACAAATACCATATTAGGCCATTAGACATATTAGACTTCTTCCTGTTTAACACTTTTGGGGGGTTAAGTGTCTGCTTTAGTGGGACTGAACAGTAAAGATCAACCCACTAATTTCTATTTAGTGTTATTTTCTTACAGATTTTATTATGTGCCTGGATGTTTCTAAAAATAAATTGGAGTAGCTGTGCTTTTCTGTCTACTTTTCCTGATAGTGTGTCATGTTCTAACCTCACTGTCTTAATAAGAAACTTTCATATTAAATAGTTGGATTCCACTCCTCACCCCCCTGTTCTCACAAGTTTTTTAAGTTCTTACCTTGAACGGTTCTGGGCAAGTACCTGTTTCTTAGTAGTGCTTCAGCTCTTCTTAAAACAAACTAAAACAAAACTTCAAGTCTAGAGTTGCATCACCTTTTTTTTTTTTCTTTTTTTTCTTTTTTTCTTTTTTTTTCCTTTCTGGGAAGCTTAGCTTTCAGAAATGTTCTGAGAGCCAACATCCCCTCAAGACTTTCACAAAAGTGTAGTTCTACAGCATCTATTTAAAATGCAGTATTTTTCTGACATTTCCCTTCACAGAGTATTTCTTCACAGAGCTTTTTTTCGGTTAGATTTTTTAATAGAAGGAGATGTGACTCAAGTCTACATGGGTTTTTTTGTTTGTTTTGGTAACTGCTTCTTTGATCATCTGTTATTCTAGTGATTGAGTCATTCTGAAAATAAATTGTAGATACCTCTTGGCATACTAACTTTATGGATAAGTTAGCTCTATTGAACAAATGGAATTTTCTTTTGTTTATAATGAATATCCCTATTAATTACTGTCTCATTTGGACTGTTTTCTTTTTTCCAGGTTAAGCATAGTTAATCCTATCCCTTATCCAATTGTTTTTAGGAAAGTGAGCTGTCATGTTTGAAAAGCGAACTGTCATCCCTTAAGGAACAACTTAAAGCAGAAATTGAAGAGAAGGTATTTTTTTTAATTAAATGTAGCAGTATGGGTGACATGCTTGGCCTGGTCTTATGCACTGTAATAATGACAGCTGTGAAGTGCACTTTTGATTCTAGGTCTTGCTCTCGCTTGCTGTCCGATTTCAAGAGCTTGATGCTCTCTGAAGTCATTATGTCTCATTTCTGGTGGTGGTGAATGTTTTGCGTTACTCCTTAATTGGTAAGTATGAGGGAAGCAGGGGAAATCGAAACCCAATGAAGAACTGTCCAAGCTTGCAGGGATGATGTCAGGAAAGCCAAAGCCAATCAGGAGGTAAAACTGACAAGAGAAGTGAAGGGCAACAAGAAAGGCTTCTACAGGACCTGCTGCCGAATGTGGCAGGAGTTCTGATGACAAAGGACAAGGAAAAGGCTGTGGTACTCAATGGGACCTGGAAAGTCTGGAAGAAGGAAGACTTACCCTTGGTGGAGGAGGATCAGGTTAGGGAATCTTTAAACAACCTTGACATACATAAGTCCATGGGATCTGATGGGTTACACCCATAAGGACTGAGGGAGGTGGCCAGTATCATTGCAAGGCCACTCTCGATTATCTTCAAAAGGTCATGGTGACTGGCAGAGGTTCCTGAGGACTTCAAGAAAGCAAATGTCACTCCTACCGTCAAGAAGGGCAAGAAGGAGGATCTGGTGAAATGTAGGCTAGTCAGCCTCACCTCAATCGCTGGAAAGGTGATGGAGCAAATAATCCTGGAAACCATTTCCAAACATATGAAGGGCAAGAAGGAGGATCTGGTGAAATGTAGGCTAGTCAGCCTCACCTCAATCGCTGGAAAGGTGATGGAGCAAATAATCCTGGAAACCATTTCCAAACATATGAAGGACAAGAAGGTGATTGGGAGTAGTCAGCATAGATTTATATGAAGGGGCAATTGTGCTTAACCAACCTGATTGCCTTCTGTGATGAGATGACTGACTTGGCAGATGAGGGGAGAACACTGGATGTTGTTTATCTCAGCCTTCGTAAGGCTTCAACACTGTCTCTCATAACATCCTTACAGGGAAACTGATAGGTGATTGGACAGTAAAGTAGACTGAAAACTGGCTGAACTGCTGGTCTTAAGGGATTGCAATTAGTGTGGCATGAAGTCCAACCGGAGGCCAGTCACTAGTGATATACCCTCACCACGCCTGAGCGTGATTCTCGGTCCAATACTGTTTAACATCTTCATTAATGACATAGATGATGGGACAGAGCGCAGCTCGGCGAGTTTGCAGATGATATGGAATTGGGAGAAATGGATGATACAGCAGGTGGTTATGCTGTCTTTCAGATGGATCTGGACAGGCTGGAGACATGGGTGAACAGGAATCCCATCAGGTTTAACAGAGGGAAATACGAAGTCCTGCACTGGGGAAGCAATAACTTTTAGAACCCGTACAGGTTAGGAGCTGACAGGCTTGAAAGCAGCTTTACAGGAAAAGCCCTGGCGTTCTGGCGAACAGCAAGTTGAACACGAGCCAGAAATGTGCTCAGCATCTTGGGGTGCATTAGGAAGAGTGTTGCCAGCAGGCAGAGGGAGCTGATCCTTTTGCTATACTCAGCACTGGTGAGACCACATTTAGAGTATTATTTCCAGTTCTGGGCTGCCCAGTACAAGACAGACAAGGGCATCCTGGAGCAAATGCAGCAAAAGGCCATGAAGATCATTAAGGGACTGGAGCATCTGACAGAAAAGAGGGACTGAGAGAGCTGGGATAGTTTAGCCTCAAGAAGAGAAAGCTCAGGGGCATATTATCAGTGTGTATAAATACCTTATGGGAAGGAGTAAAGAAGACAGAGCGAGACTTTCTCAGTGGTATCCAGTGAAAGGACAAGAGGCAATGGGAACAAAATGAAGTACAAGAAATACCATTTAACCACAAGAAAAAACTCTATTACTGTAAGGGCGATAAAACACAGGAACAGGTTGCCCAAAGAGGTTGTGGAGTTTCCATGCTTGGAGACATTCAAAACCCTGTTGGACACAGTCCTGATCAACCTATTCTAGTTCACTCTGCTGTGAACAGGGGTGTTAGACTAGATGATCTCCAGAGGTCCATTCCAACCTTAGCCATTCCGTGATTTTGTGATTGCTATATAGTATTCTTCAGCTGGCAAAAGAAATGCAAAATAGAGTTAAAAAGACAGCGAAGGAACATTTACTTCAATAAACAAGAATGCTTCCAGTTTCTTGCATGAAATAATAACTAGAAAATAGAGCTCTTTCCTTTTTAAATACAGCTGTGATAAAAATTGTATCCTATTTTCTCATTAAAAAGGGATGGTATGTAGGTCCCTTAGCAGAGATGGGAGAAGTTGTATAAGAAATGAAACTGTGAATAGAAAAGTAATGTCTTTTAATGCTGCAGTTTGACTAAATCTGGGTCATATATTTGTGTGAACTTTGTAATAGAGTATGATTGTTCTGTAATGACACCAAGAAGATTTTCAACAACTGAATTCAAATAAAATATTTACTTCCTATCACATAACTCTTTTTAGGAGAATCTTGCAAAAGAACCCCCCCAAAATATGGTTCCTGAAAATGAAAAGAAGCACAAGGTAGCTTTAACCTTATCATTATTAATTTTAGAATTTCGTAATATTTATACGTATGCGATCTAATTGAAGTTCCATGATAAATTATGTACACTCGACAAAAGACGTTGAAATGCTTTTAATTTAGACCTTTTTTAATTTTAGAAAATACAGACTCATTTTTCTGAGACTCCTAAACCTCATTTAGATCTGGACTATGCATCTATTAATGTAAAAAATAAAAAGTCTCCAAATGGTATTCCTATAAAAGTCAACATGATGGAAAAGAAAAAAACGCCTCCTTCAGTATCTGCAAAAAGTCCCTTGGGTAGTCCATCATTAAAGGTTTGTAACTCATAATAGTGAATTGTTCCTGTTTTATTTTTCTGACTGTATTTCTCTGTAGATGCTTATTTATTTTTTTGTTGTGATAAGCAGGGATTTAAAAGGTAGATAGCCACAAAAAAAAAAGTATTCCACAGCGATATTAGAAAGCAGATTGTGTAAGGCCTCCCACTGTGTGTCATTTCTCTTGCTCAGTTACTTAATTTGTCTGTTACCATTGATCAGTAATAATTCCTGTCCTAGGGGGACTGTGAATTTAATAATGTCTCTAGAATTCTTTTTCTTAGTCTTAAAAGTGTTGTCTGTCTGTAAAGGCACATTTTTCTCTATGGAACAGAAAATAGCTTGTGTAGCTGTAAAAATTATCGAAGTATTCCTGAGTGCTTCGTCATAACTAAAACCTATGCTTCTACCCTGTCAGAAGCTCACATGTGATGTTTATATCTTAATAACAGAAACAACTACCGTTTTTATGTTATCCTTTCTGAAAAAGGATTGCATTGTTCCATTGCAATGTTTCTGAGAAGTTTAACTTCTAGTGAAAGAACTGTTTAAGTAAAAACAATCTTGTTCTTGATATCACTATCAATGTATTTCTGAAAGCTTTTTCCTGCAGTTTTATTTGTTTGCGTTTTCTTAAATGTTGGTTATAGTCTGCATGTAGTAACTACAGTTCAGAATACCCTGAATTTCTGCAGATAAGCATGAAGTTAGATATAGTGTGCCGTAAAACTCAGTTCTTCCACAGCTTCCTGTTCATTCTCCTTGTTTGGTGACAAAAAAAGGAATTTTTGTTTGTTTGTTTTGCTTTGTTTGGGTCTTTGCATCACATTTTGGATGGAAAGGTAATTGTTCCACAGCATCTCTCTAGTGTCTTCCTGGATACTCAGTCTGTAAACTGGGTTATGAGTTTGGTTTTAGATTCTATAATTACCACTGAAAATGTAATTTTAAATGCCATCTTTTCCTTTCCCAGACATATATTATAAAGACTCCTCCAATACGTAAACTGCAAAGTGAAAGCACAAATCTGCATTCAGAACAGTGCATGAGGAAAAAGCAAAAAGTGCTTCTACAGCTGGATGCTCAGTCAGATAGCTCTGAACACAATGACCTCCTGGTAAAAATCAGAGAACAAATAGTGTACTTAAAAGTTCTTTATGCACACTGCTATATCTAAGAATGTATATAAAGCATGTGGGGTTCTGTATCCAAGACAATATTTATGTGTATATTTTTATTTCATTGGTTCTTTCTGGAATTGTATTTATATGTATGTAATTAGTAACTGTATGACAAACAGAGTACTACTATACAAAAATATACATTAATTTTTATAATTATTTTTTACATTGTTTTTATTGACCTGTTGAGGCTTCATAGTAACATGTTAACTTTTTTTTTTTTTTCCATACTCTAATATTCCTAGGGGGAAAGAAAATATATTTTTTAATATACTGTGATTAAGTAACTCTTTTATTTTTAATTTAAGAGCATAGTCTCGGAGGAAGAAATGTTTAAAAAATTGTACAAAGATTATCCTCAAGCTTCACAATTATATGCCATGACACCAAAAAAGGTACCTTAGCTTTTCTTAAGATCAAAACGAACAGTTAATCAAATTGGTTATAGAAACTAATGGATGGCTTTATTTTTCTTCTTGGAAACCAACTACATCAAAGGTGAAAACTCCAGGCTCTGTACTGAAACGTACAACCATGAGAAAAATGCGAGAGGCTGGATGGACTGCAGTTTCTAAAATGGACAGGAAAAGAAAAATTAAAGAAGCTGAAAAGCTCTTTACTTAAAATGAAAAAATGACTAGTGCCCTAGTATTATTTGATTAGTACAACCACAGTATTATTATTCTTTCAGAGTTAGTACATTGTTTGCATTTTTCTGTCATACTCAGTAAGTTTAATACTACATTCATTTCCTTTATACACATAAACTTTATAGATACATAACTACATAAACCTGCAGAGCATTTTCTACATTTCATTCCCTATGCTATAAAAAGTCAGGAGACAAATTAGCCTTTTTTTAAGTTTAGAAATAAGTATAACTACATAGAAAGCTGTTTCAAAAAGAAAAAAAAAAGTCTGGTTTTAAAGAAATTAAGTTTTGTGCTTTTAAATTTACTCTCTTCTTCTTAATACATAATTCACAAAAGGATATTATTTAGTGAAAGAAATACTGAAGCTGTTAAAATGTATGCACTTTTACCTGAAGTCGTCTTGCTTTTTCGTTCATTTTAAATGTTGTCAGAACTGTCTTTTTAGACTGTTTTGTTTTCAGTAGCTACTATTTCAGTATGTTAAAACAGTTTTGAAACTTTTAAAATTGAATTTTCAATATAATTACTTCAGTTTAAAAAGATTTCAGCTTCATAAGGAATAAAATATGCACACGTTTTAAGATTGTAAAAACAATGTTAAGATGTCATTAAATTGTTTATCTGAAACGTAAAGTGTGGGACCAAATGTTGTTGCTTTATGTATTAGAACACACATATAAGTCACCAGGCAGCCTTCCTAAGGACTAACAGCTTCTGCCATGTATGTGTAAGAATAGTTTAGAATAACATATATTTCTGCGTTAATCCTTGATTAATCTTGGTTTCACAACAACAACAAAAACCTACTTCAGACCCTAGAGATAACAAGAAAACTACAGGTACATCTTAAAATATTACAAAAAATGAAAATCCTGGATTCATCTGAAGTGGGTAGCAAAACATATGTACTTAATTCTTTTTGTCTAGCAATTTTATGTATAGGCTAGTAGTTTGGGTTCCTTATGCCTTATCTGTTGAGCAGTGATATTAATAATGATTTTTTTATTGTATGTAACTGACAAATATTCTCCAAAGATCTGAAAGAATATACTGTTTTTTTCCACCATATCTGGAAATGGAATCTGTTATGCAAGCAAATTTTCTGAGAAGTTAGAATTACTTTTGCTGGAAAGATATTTCATCTGTGTGCAGAATATTGAGTTTTTATAATATATCTGCTTAAATAGTATAAATTAGACCAAACGAAGAACAGAGAAGCTGCTTATAACACACAAATTCCAGATGTCTGTTCTTTCCAAGAAAGGCTATTTTACCATAAGTAGTGTAAAATAATCCATTTAAACCTCTCCCAGATACATTAATTACTTATTTTTTGACTGGATACAGAGAATGTCATGCAAAGTCAGCTATTCTTCATTTTAGTTCGGGATGTTACTTACTAATATCTCTTCAGCTACTTTGCAGGAAAAAGAAAATGCAGTCACCGGAAATGCAACACATATGCGCAGTTTGTCATTTATTTTAATAGGGGGTGGTGTTTTAGACAAGATCTAAATACCTGCCAAGGTTTGTTATTTCATTTCAAGATGGCATATTTCTAATTTTGACTGTTGCTATTGTGGACATCTTCAACAGATATGCAGACTCGTCTCCTAAGCTAGTTACTGAGCAATCAAAAATAAAAATTCCAGTTGTTTCTGAGTATAATGAGACTTTTACTGTCTAGTCTTCTCAGCTATGGCTCATACATAGATCCATGAACTATAATTTTGCAATCCTGACGTTACGATTCAAAATCCCCATCAAGCCTAGCCTACACACATTCATAGCTTTGCTAATTCCAGAATATGTGATAGTTGGATGCCTTACTATAAAAAATAGGATTTAAGTGATTGTTCATTGAGACTTTACATGAAAAATAAATTGGTATCTACCAAACATGATTTCCAATATAGTGATATATGTACAGGATCTGACATTGTAGGAGAAGAAATGACAAGAAACTTAAGCAGTAAGAATTAGAAATGCTAGTTAACTATTGTAAGAGTTTCTGCATGTCACAGTGAGTCTGGTGGTAATTAAAATGTCTTGAAGGTGGAGAGAAGTCTTTCCACTTGAACAGGTGAAAATTCAAGTCTGTACTGCCCACATCAAGACTCAAATGGTAAGTAATCAGTTAGGACCTCCTTATTTTCCAGTATTGTCATGGCAGGGTTGTGAATCTGTGGTGCATCATGTAATCCTCCTGATATCATGAGTGTGTCATGTGGTGTATTGTATAAATCATCTGCAAAATTACAAAAATACTGTTAGTACCACTGTAGAAAGTTACAGGAAATGTAATCAACTAGGAAGGATGTCAAATCATACTTGCCTCACACTATGCCTGTTTCTGCGAACGGGCTATATATAGTAAACAAAACTGAAAATATAAACAACTTTATATTAGGCATTAATCCAGTTTGCATAGGAAAAGCAAATGAAAATTAATAAATGCATGTGTTTTGGCTTGTGAATCCTTCAGGTAGCACACAATTCAAAAAAGGAGAAATTGAAAGCTACCAGTTAGCAGCTATTCATAGTAGTGAATATGGATGCTTTTATCAGTGGAATTTTATGAAAGTTTCAAAGGCTATATTCTGACATTAGCCATGATATTTGTTATTGGCTAGTCCCATTTACTACAAGTAAAGTTACATATATATATATATATATTTATATATCCTTTATTTTAAAATATTAGCAAGATAAGCTTATTTCTAAATGCCATTTTCACAAGGTTTTAAAATGTATATTAACCTGTGCCAATAGATGTAGTTATCAATTAGGTTATCAATTAAACAGATATGTCCTTTTTTCCAATGCTATTTCTGGTGAAATACATATACTTGATATATTTGTCACATTTCTTTTTACTCTAGGTCTTTACTAATCAATTTTAAGGAGGATGTGGCCTTCAGTGTCTGAGGTATAATGTGTCTTCTGAGCAAGAATATAATTGATAATGACTGCAGATACCAATTTATTACTTCTTTCAACGGAGCAGCTGAGGACCTGCAGCTTCCAGCAGGAAGTCTGTCAATATCACGTTACCTTAACTTAAAGCAAGCATTTGGAAATGTTGGTATATATTATTACTTTCCTTCATAATATTGCTAACACAGTTCTCCAGTTCCTTTTCTGTCAAATACTTCTTCAAGGAGGGTGAGCAATGCTCTGGCTTACCACATCTGCTTGCTTTCTTCCTGTCATCCTTATTTGCCATGTGTGCAACTTTATTTTTCTCTAGTACTTTAAGTATTTTTCCTTTTTTTCTAAGGCAGATGCTGTCACTTCACTTTCCTGCTCTCACCTCTTCAACCCCCACCCCTTCACAGAACAGTATGTCCTAGTCCTTCAGACTCTTGCATTGTCATCAAGTTCTTGATACAGCTTTTCATCTGTACTGTGGCTTCAACTAAAATGAGCAGGTCTGGCCCCAGCAGTTCAAGGAAATGCTGCTGTCATACATGGTGGCACCTACCTGAAGCCTGGGTTGTATGATCTGGAGTCAGAGCTTCAAGGGTGTTTACTGGTATGGTTGTGAAAAGTTGATGGCTTGGTTTCAGTGTTTCTGATGTTGCTTGACTCACAGCTCTTTTAAATAATAAAAATGTAGGTGGCAGAGTGACAATCAACTTGAGCCTTGTGGTGACTGAAGACTTCTTAGTGTGGTGAATGGTGTTGGATACAACATGTGCCAGATGTGATGTGGTTATTACAGCAGAGGAACTGCTTCTATCCATTCTGATCCTTTTTGTATTCCAGCTGATAGCTGCATTTTGCACCGTGGTTTGGCTGGCTTTAGCTGAAATACTGGATGCTATAAAACTTGTTGCTCTTGTTTTTCCAGATCCACTCTGTGTCTTTGTATGGTCTCTTTTATAAGAAATACATCATCTTTGGCCTGAACAAAGTACTTTGCCATAAGGTAACAACAAGTGAAAAGGACTGGAAAATGCATAGGTTGAACTCCATTCATTATATTGTCTCACTTCCCTTGTTCAGCAGCGGGTTTATTTGTCTTTGTTTAATCTGCTCTTTCCTCTTTTTCTGAATTGCCTTGGGAACAAAGAATAGTTTTCCTTGAATTTACTTACTGGATAACTGAGTAGCCCTGGGTCTATAGATTGTAAAATGTATGTGTTAAAAAAAGAGCTGATTCAGTTTAAATACTTATCTTGGCCATATGTTTAATGCCTGATCTCAAATTTCTGGTGCAGATACTTGCTTTTAATTGAGAATTATTTTTTCTATATGATAAGTAATAACTTTTTAGTACACCTGTTTGTTACGACAGACTAAAACAAAAGCTGAAGAGGGGAAAGCCTAAAAAGTTGAATTGAAAATTCAGTTCTAAGTCTGAGAAGACAAATAATGAGCATTTACTTATTCTAATGCTTGTCTTGGATCTCTCATAAAATATTCAAATGTCAAGTCAGTATCATTTGTCTATCATGGCTTTATTAAGCACAGGAAATTTCAAAATTATTAGCTTGTTATTTCATTAGTACAGAGTGTTGGGGATTTACTCAAAAGTTGAATTTTTTAAATGAATGTTCCAACCCCTGTTATTACCTAGTACTTGTATTTAATTCCTATACTGGATAGTGCTGAGAGATTCAGCAAGAGACTCATACCTTGTGGTAGCAATGTATAAAGAAAGGCCTTCCCCCGGCAAGTTGTCCAAAAATATCTCTTTGGTCTGTTTTCTTTGTTGTTAAATGCACAGCATATTGTAGCAACTGTGTTTTTTATTACGTACTGTGTCATGAAATGGAATACTCTAGAATTGTGACAAAACTTGATACAATACTACAAGTATTTCAAATCAGACCACAAGGTTATTTTGATAACTTGAGAAAACCCACATTTTGTATCTTACTTAAAAAAGACGACTGTAACCACTGCCAGAATTTAAAACTACAGTACAGGGTTAGCATATGCAAGCACTTCCAGGTACTTGACACTACTGATAGTTATTTCCAAATGGTATTTAAAAATTTGTTTTGTTTAAAAGCTGCAAGAGCAGAGAGTGCAAAGCAGAATGCGGAAAATAAGAACAGAGCTTAAGAAAATCACACTTTTAGGACTCACCCAAGTTGACAAATGCAGGAGTATATGGACTCACAGGTAGTGCTGAGTAACAGATCCGATGTCTTAGCATGGGCCTGTTCCTTCAGGCTCTCCAGTACCCTCCCTGAAGGGCTGGGAGCAACACAGGCATGTCCCTCTGGAAACCAGGGAAGCTGCACTGGGGTTAGAGACTAGTCAGTATGCCCACGCTAGTGCTGACCTCACCTGACTGAAACTAACAGGGTGATGTGAGAGGAAGGGGAATGTTACATGTCAGCAGTTGCTGATCTTGCTTCACAGTGGCTTTAAAAAGTCGCTTTTTCAGAATTGGACACTGTACTGGAAGAATCGCTTTAAACAGTTTTCCCCAAGCATATGTAAGGAAGATATTAAAATCTTGATTAAAAAGATGTATTTAAAAAATCATCAGGTATGTGTGATAGTTATTATAAAGGACAACTATTTCTAAAACAGTAATAATAATATTCCTTTTAAGTTCTAAACTAAAAGGATTTAAAAAAAAAATTGCTACAGGAGTTAAATGTCTCTAATAAAAAAAACCAGTACAAATAACAGTGTTATTCCTACAACCTTTTCTGTCCCTAGATATCAAAGTATTTAATTTAGTTTGCCTTGCTTCTACCAGGAGTATCTTGGGAGGGATGGGTTCATGAGGAAAAATAGTCTTCCCTTTTCCTCCCTTACAGCCATTTTAATTTTTAGTTGGAATCTTAGAGTGGCTTCCTTACTGGGAGGCATTCACTTTGGCAGCCTTCACAGTCTGTCATAGCTGTGGTAGACACTTCTTTTTCAGGTGGGCATGTAAGATTGCCTAAGAGAGGAATGCGTGTTGGGTAAGAGCAGCATCTGACAGGACTGCATGCCCAAAGCCTAAAAGGAGAAACAGAAACATACCCCAATGTTCGTACTGAGCATATATAACTAGCTTAAATTCTGATCTAAAAAAAGTCAATTGTACATGCATAGTGTTAAGTCTCCATACCAGATCTTCATCAGTGAAGATCTTGTCTGATTACCTTCTGACTGCCTATCAGATTGCCAGTCAAATCAGGAGAACAATACAACCCTTAGAAACTGAAAAGTGTGGCTTTTACCCCTTAGCACTGTTATGATATTGGGTGGGTATAGTCATTCATCCCTGATAATATTACAGAAGGCTTCTGGCTTGTCTTCGTTGTTGTTGTTTGGTTTTTTTTAAATTTTGTCCTCAGTGTAGCGATTGTATATCTTAGAATAACAGAAATATCTAGCACTTTCCACAGAAATGAAACCAAATACAAAGTGGTCTATCATATGAGCCAAACAGCAAATAGGATTATTAAGTATTTTCAGACCATAAATGGAGATCGTTGGCATATGATATGCAACAGAAAGAATTGCTGTTTTAATCTGTGGTTGATAGGAAATGCTGCAGCTAATCCTAGGAAAGAAAGAGAAGAGCGGTCATCTGTGAATCTGTAAATTTAAGAGATGAGAGCTATGTTTCAAGCTATTACAGAGACTTGCAATAGATTAGCTTTGAAAATTCAGCAGCCAAAGTCTGTTTAAATGCAAAAGCTGGCAAAAACACTTGTTTCTATGGCAGCGTATTAGGATCTTATTTCCTTTTATCAGTGGAGGTCTGCAACAGGATGGGGTTGGAAATAATTCTGCTACCAGAATACTAATCTTTTTAGAAATCTGATTGGCTTTGTCTGTTTTTCATCAACATAGCTTCTAATTCTCTGTTGTTTGCAAGCGTGGACATGTTTTTATTTTAATATCCACAGTGCTATATGCAGTGGAAACAAGAGTTACTCTGCTCTATAAGTTAACCTGCTCATAAGATCACAAAGTTTTCATTGTGTTGTACTACTAACAGGGGAAGAGTGAGTAGGGATAATGTGTAATAACTTCTTATTGTTCCTACTTCTATCTAAGGCATTGGTCAGTGACAGAGAATCCTATTAAATTACTTTTACATATAAGCTTCTGGTATGCACTGAATTTCTCTAGTCCGTTACAGAGATTCCTGGGTAATGAACCCAATAATTTTATGGTTACTAAAGTCTGTTTACAGAGATCACTTAAAACACTTCTTGTAGAACATCAGCATACTGTCTTTCACTTAATGAAAGTGTAAAATAACTGATGTAAGTGAATGGATTGGTTTAGTTAGCAGAAAGGTTAAAGATAAATAATTAACAATGTAACTGGCTGTTCCAGAACAGGGCTACAAAGCTGATGGCTGTAAAAGCACATTAAAAATTTCTATCACTGAATAGTCTGCAGGTCAGCAGGGGAGCAACCAAAAAATGGATCCATAAGCATCAGACTTTTAACTAGGGATTTTAGGAAACTGTATGAAAGAAGCTTCAGGCACTCATAGATTCGCCACACTGGACTTTGTTGTCCTGCCACAGTCTTTTGTCTTGCCGCTCCCTATAGGTAGTGGGATCTCGCTCCCATCGAGTGTTCAGAGAGGTCAGTAGTGAATGAACTCTATGGTCATATCCAGGACAATCAAAGAAGAGTTTTTCTACTGAAGAGATGTGAACGTGTATATCACTCTGGTGATGTTTAGTGCTTCTGTGACAGTTGGGCAGGCTAACGTGATGCCAGCAAAGAAGAGGTAGTAGCCAAGAGGTTCTGTGTCCACATCAGTGTGGAGCTAACCTGAGTATGAGCAGAAGTAGCCACATTAGTCTCAAGGTTCACTCAGACTAATTTATTGTGGTTCCAGATGAACGAATTTTCATTCTTAATACTTGGTCAGATGTTTCTGTAATGCAGTGCATTCAGAGGCTGGGTAAAAAAGTTGCAGTGAATAAATGCACTGCTGAAATTATACTACCTGCTCCAGTGATTAATCATTCCTGATTTTCAGCATATACCACATTGGACTCTGCCTAATAGCTCTAAATCTTCATGACAGTAGGGCTCTGGACAGATGGAACTAAGGACATTGCATCTATGTAGTTGCCTTAACAACCAAATGTGTAATCACCTCAAAGAATGAAATCAGGTTTGTTTGGCATGACCTATTTTATGTAACACCATCTTGACGGGCATTAATTATGTTCTCATCCGTTAATTCTTTATTGCTCAAATCCTGTATCAACTTTCTGTTATTTTACCTGATTTATCAGGGATAGATGTCAGGCTAGCTGGTTGAGAGTTACCTGGGTCAACATTCTCTCTTTAAATATTGGCATAATATTAGCACTTTTCTTAATGTTTTGAAATTTCCTCAGTATTCCAAGACTTGTTGAAATTAGCATTAGCTAGCTAATGATGTTGATTTTAAAATATTTATTCCTTATACAATTTATTTAATAATTTTTGTTGCAAATATGTATGTTGGTTGTTCAGCCACTACATTTTCAAATGCACATGTACTTGTTGAAGACTTTGCACTTACTCTTCATCAACAGCTTGTCTTCATCTAGTAATGTCCCTTGACATTACTGTTGGCCTCTGTCCTGACAGAAGTTTATTTCCTAGTCTCCAGCTTCCCATGTGAGTCTTCTACATTTTCTCACTTTTAACAGTGATTGTTATTTGTTTTCCTTTTTTTCATTGCTATAGTTTTTATTGTTGCATTCTCTTTTTCAGCTTAATTATGACAGACTTTCAAGCATTGTTATATTTTTTGTTCTTTGCTATTGATGCTTGCAGACAACGTTTCCATAAATCCTCTTAAAGCAAATTCTTAATCCTTTTTTACCCTAATCTGAATTCCACACACACACCCCCTCCCCAGTTACACCCATTTTTCTCAAATCAGAGAAATTAGCACTTTGAAGCAGCAAAGGATATATGCCTTCATGCTCTGGTCTGTCCTCTGCCTATATTCTTATAGGATATGTTGAGGACACTTCAAACCTGGATGTGGGGGTCTTCCTGTCAGAACCAGTGTATACAAATATAGCTCCAATTGCCTAAAGCTGTGCTTGTAAATCACTGTGAAATCTTTAGAGAAAAGAATCAGCTGTACTTACTTAGCTATGCATGCAAGGGTCACATGCGATATTTTTGCTTTAGGAATGCCATTTTTTATTCTTATTTTGGGTACTTCTTGTCTTCTCCAGGATTTAGTTTTATGAATTGTTTCCTTTCAGGATCGTTGTCTCCTTTGAAATACTCTTCAGATTTTCCAAGAACAAAAATTATTTTCTGTGATTAAAGTTTTAACCAACTAAATCCATACATATATATGTAGTGTATATGTGTATATATAATGTGTGTATGTGTATATATATATACACATTATTGACATATGGGTGTATGTATGTGTATACTCATATAGCCTGTATGTTTAACTGCACTTAAAATATGTCAGAAAAATAGAGAGTTAAATAACATATTGGAGTAGTAGCAAAATAAGTGTTACACTTCTGTTGCTAAGTGTAGATGGACAGATGTTACTGAGAGTACAATTAATGCTCTGCTCATGTCCTTAAGCCAGAAAGAGTTATATTTAATTCCTGAGAAGTTATATGGTAGAAATTAACACATAATTAAAGACTCCATGAAAACAGAAAGCATTTGGCTAGTCTTAATAGAACAAGAACTCTATCGTGTTATCCAAAAAGACCCTTGGAGAATTAGCCCAGGACACAAAGCTGTGTGCAGCAGTCTGAAACCACAGGAAAAGGAGACAATATTATTCAGGAATTAGCTAAACACCAATTGGGACTGACTGGATCACTCCTCCAACAGCCCAAAGTGACCATGTTTCCCAGCTCAAACTCAACTTTATTATATTTCTTATGGCTACGTAAATCAAGAATGTGGTTGACCTGCGTAAAACATACATCAGATCAAAGTCCAAATGGCAGTTAGGTGATTAACTGAAAGGGTAGGTGTTAACAGAGCTGCAGTGAATAAGCATAGTGAGAAGGCTGGCCAGACGCTGATGAAGCAGTAGAGAATAGTGGCTTTGTGCTGAATCAGTGCAAGATGCGCGTGCTGACTCGACCCTTTCTTACTTTTGCTCCTCCCAGGTGCAAAGCCCTAAATATGAGTGTTTTTCCCTCATCTGTGGACATCTCAGTTTCACTGGTGTTGGTGCAGTATTTTCCTTCTCATTGTGCTACAAGGAGTGGTTTCTTAAGAGTTTTTCCCCTATCAATTAGTATTTCAGAGTGAATTGCTTGTTACTTCAATATTTCCTCAGTAGGTTCAAGGCCAGATAATTTCTGTGTGTTTTGTTTGAGTAAGTCAGGCTGTACCTAACCACACTGTAGAGCAATTGCTTTGATTTGAGATTTATTACTTTACGTGTATAGCACTGCACCTCTCAGTTGTACCTGCCTGGTAACGAGCAAACTGAGTGAACCAGACTTCATTAAACTTCAGCAAAACATAGGTGTAGAATTAGTCATATGTGATTCAGGATGACTCCATTTCCATGCTAGCCTTTCTGTCATGATGTTGCTGTCCTATGTAGCAATTAAATTAATCAATAATAACTTTTTTAAAGCAGTGGTTAGTTTAAAAGCCTGAGAAGAGACTGACTGTTAAAATAATTAGATTTCCAGCTCCAGTTTCCAGGTTAGGATATTATGGACACATTTGTTCCTATCACATTTGCTTTGTGGTTCAGTATGAATTTTCAATAGATGACTTTGCGATAAGAAAGCAGCAATTCAGATGCAATTATATAAACAGTAAGATCAGCCTGGAATTAGCCTGGAGAGTATAAAGCACACACAGAGCTTGTGCCAGGTCACTGCCTCTCCCAGCTCAAGGCAGAATCAGGTTCCTGTGATAGGGAAGAATTCAGCTGACAAGAGGTTGGTCTTTCCAGACTTGCATTGTTGCAGCTACAGGGTAAACCAGACTGTGTAATGAATGGTTTTTGCTGTGGGAAACTGACAGCTGGAAGAGACTAGAGGGTGATGTCCATATGTTTGTAGACACTGTCATTTAAAGTTTGTAGTTTAGAGGCTATAGAGTAGACCCTGGAATTGTCTCGGAGCTAATCAAAGCTTTGTTCTCGGGATCCCCCAGCAGGTCCGAGAAATGAGGTCAGCACAACAGACAGATAAAGTGGGGATTCATTGATTTGAACTCGTTGCTGATGTTCTTAATTGTAATTTGCTTGAATCTATTATTTAATTCTTGGCAGTGTTCCCATTTCATCATGCCTCTAAGCCAACTGGAAAGTAAAAAATACAGTGGTATGCCTGATATGCACAGCTGTTTCTTTTTCGCTCTTGAACATTTTATAAGATACTTTCTTTAGAAAATTATTTTTAAACCAGTGAGATTATTTTAGCATCTCTGGTTAATTCTAGAGCTCATGTTCTCTCACATATGTCACATTTTCAAATCCTTTAGCTCCTGTTATTTTTCTGTGTCAGCATTTTATCACTTATTAGTGAAAAGTTCCATGTAATATGCTTTAGTGGGGAAAAAGTGAATTTCTTATATGTGTTAATGGCCTGTTTACCCTTCTTTTCTGTTTAGTGGGTAGCACTATTTCAATTAAAGGTCTGAGATTGGAAAGAATTTGTCAGGCTGTAGCTAAAAAAGTTAGGATTACCTCTAGTCTGTGACTATCATAACTGTTCTTGTCAAATTCTGAGAAAAGGGCTGGAAGGTACATCTAATTTTACTTAGGGTTTGCTTTGTTTGTTTGTTTGTTTTTCCCCCCTCTAGCATGAGTCCCTTCTTTGTGATGTCTCTCCTCTTTGGCCTGACTTTCGGTCAAACAGCATCACTTTGTGCTCCTTCTGAGTATATAATCCATGTGGAGAAAAGGGAATGTGCCTACTGCCTGGCCATCAACACCACCATCTGCGCTGGATTTTGCATGACTCGGGTACAAGGCATTACTCTCTTTTAGGCAGTTGTTTCTATAATGGCCATCACTGCAAAACAAGTGCCTATTCTCACTGGAGAATTGTGTGTAAATGATGCAACTCTAATAGTGTTTGTCACAGACAGAAAAATCACACTATCATCATGTTTTCAAGTTAGCTTTTTGCGAAGGTATGGATGAGAAATGCCAAGCCTCCAGAACTACAGTTTGTAACACCAGTGGCATAGCAGAGAACTGACTGCTGCTGTCACTGCAGAGCCTCTGTAGTCAGTTTGTGGGATCAGGATAGAACAGGTGAGAAGCAGATTATATTTAGTCACTCTTATTTAATGTAAATGACTTGGGTAACTTCTACTCCCACTGCTGTTATGAGAGCTAGCTGTGGAGAATATCTCACATGTAGGCATGCCAAACACTATGCCTGAGCTTCACTGTTCAACATACACAGCATTTTAAGTTCCACCTTGGTCAGTACGTAGCCAATACAGATTACAAAGCACTGTTAGCACTCTGAGCCAAGCAGATTAGTTAAAACCATAAAAGCAAGGTGAACATATCTACAGGGGTAGAGAGCCCCAATCACATGCAGATTCAAAATTACAGATCTGAACAGAAGTATGCTGAAAATATCAGAGCCAGTCTAGGTGTAAAGAGGTTTGCTTTCTGCACATTTGAGAAAACGTCAAAGGAAGTCTTCTGAGACTCATGTATGCTTCAGTGAAACAATGCATTTCTTTTTTCTTTTGCAGGACAGCAATGGCAAGAAGCTGCTACTCAAAAGTGCTCTGTCCCAGAACGTGTGCACATATAAAGAGATGTTGTATCAAACAGCACTGATTCCGGGCTGTCCTCATCACACCATCCCTTATTATTCCTACCCTGTGGCTGTGAGCTGCAAGTGTGGTAAATGTAACACTGATTATAGTGACTGTGTTCATGAGAAGGTTAGGACAAACTATTGCACTAAACCACAGAAGCTCTGTAACATGTAAGCTTCCAACAGAATGTGGTTGAAATGTACCTCTCTGCTCACAACTAAACAAAAATAAAAGTGTATTTCATAACAGGTTTGCAAACTGGTGTGCACAAAGTTTTATTCTAAAGATATATCACTAGTTACTTCAATTAACTGGATATTCTGTGGCATGCACAAAAGCAGGATCATAGGACTGCAGGTTTGTATTTAGAACTCACCTGTAATTTACTTTGGGGAAGAAGGAGAAATGACTATGTGTATGTATAAGCCTTTGCTCATAAATCCCAGGTATTTTGTGAAGAGGTGCTCAGAGACAAAACATTTGATATATTTCAGAGTTAAAAAAAAAGGCAGCACATACTCTTAGTACTGAACATTTTAATTAGATTTAGATTTTGACATATACTTAGAGCCTTTGTATTAGCAACAGTATTTTTCCGTATATGTAATACTAGGTTTTTTGAGGACCCCAGCTTCAGTGCAGTCAACTGGGACTAAGCACACACAGTTTGCTTATCTACACGATAGATCTATGCCATCACCACTGTTGTCCAGACCTGTGTTCATTAGGCATACTTTTTCATGTCTGCACTATTGGAGCAAGCCTCTCGTTTCTATTGAAGTACATTGTTTGAAAAACTTGTCTCTCTGTGAGCACTGAAGAATCAGTGAAGCTTCAAATCTTGCTACTCTGTTCTCCACAAGGGGAGTGGAATACCATCAAACTTAAACTCAGAAAACACTCTTTTTCCCCAGCAGGGGAGTGTGAGTGGGAAGGTGAGCTGAACCCCACCCTATGTGCTGAACATGCACAGGTGCCAAGTGCAGACCCAAGAATAAGGAAATAAATGTAAACTAACAATTGTTTCATTTCCACTGAGATTCCCTCCCTCCCTGTCCCCACCCCTCCCCGCCCCGTGAGTGCTATTGTTTCATTAGACCTGATGACTCCGCGGCAAGCTATGATTGTACTAAACCAATCCCTGAGAATGAGAGTAGTTTCCACCTGGTTTAAGTGATTCCAAAACAAAGTAGAAGAGCTTATAGAATCCAGTGACAGAGTTGCAGCTTTGCCCCTCACCTCTATTACCTACAATGAGTGATGAAATTGCAGTTTGATTAAATTGTCCCTGCACAAGTAAATGTGACCTCTGCCGATCCAGGAGTACTGTAGATAGGACAGCAAGACTACAGTGAAGGCATGAACAGGGCTGACAGAAAATAAAATTCTCCATGCTTCCTTGACTGAGGAACAGTACTACCATTCTGCATGTCTTTGCAAATGAGGCCAGGAAAAAAAATCTAGTGTATAAATAAATTAAATGGTAATAAAAGGATTTTTAACAATACGTAACTATAAAAAAAAAAACCAAAACTACTTCAGAGCTAAGAATTTGCGGCTCTGTGCAGATGCACTAAAGGTTCAAAACCCCATTAAATAAAATTTTCAGGTAGTACATGCCACTAACATGTTAAATCATTACCAAAAGCTTTGTCTTTTTTCACTCCTTCCCAGCCATATGTTTTGCCTTGTAAAGTGGGTTACTTCACTATAGCTCTCTTAGTTGTTCAGTGATTGCAAATGTGTCTTTATGAAAAACAATTTTCACTTTTAAAGTGGAGTATTAAGTGGAACAGATTTATTCAGAGATTCACATCAGGAGAGCAGCATTCATGCTCTTTCAGTTATCCAGGCAGAGATTTGCTTTATTTTGGCAAGTAACAGACCCAAACAACCCCTAGAGCCAGGAAGTTGGCCAGAAGCCAACTTGTTATGTCCAGCTTGAACCACCAGCTATACTCCAAGATTGCCGTTGTGCCCACGGAGAATCAACCTGATAACCCTCAGAGACATTCTACACCCAGCTGTTGGCATAGATGTTTTATTTGTCTGCCTTTCTTTTTATTTTTGCTTCCAGCAAAACCAGAAGGTGGCAAAAACCAGTGACACACCTACTAACATACTCCTGCTTTTGTTGGTATTAACATAAAGTTCCATTTTTGTTTGCGTGGGAGGCAAGTTGCATACATCTGCTATACATTCTTTGACCTTTTAAAATTGTCTTGTATGTTACTGTAAACATCAGTATTTCTTCTTGGGAAAAGCCTCATGGTGCTGGTAAATGCCTTAGACCTTAAAACTGTTTATCTACCTTCCCAAGAGTTTCGCTTGATTACTTTTTATGGAGCAGCACAAGGTGCCATTCCATAGTTAAGCCCAGAGTCAAGCTGGGAACTATTGTGAAGAGTTCATTTTAGGGGTTGACTGTTAACAGCATCCAGAGACAACTACGTAACCAGTTAGGAAAAATTAAAAAAAAAAAAACAAAAAAAAACCCAACCAACCAACCAACCAACCAAAAAGCGCCCTGCCCTTTTAATTTTTATAGTCTCCTATACCATTCGGTGTGCAAACAAGGGAAAGTAGATGACAGGAAAAGGAACAGTCCTAAGAGAAGCATATGTTAAGTTTACATAGCATTCCATAGTTAACAGATGAAAAGTATTAAAATAAGAAATGTCCTATCTTGGCAAGATGGCCCTAAGACTCTTGTAAAGTTTTTTAATGCCCTCTGTGTGCACACACCCAGTTGCTAAGAGTGTGCCATTCTTCTTCTGAGCACAGAAGGTTTGACATTACACACTTTAGTTAGCAGTGGGGTGATATCTACAGACTTTCAACCAGGTATTGAACAGCAGACCTTACTCACAAGGTACTGTGATGCTGAAATGAAGCAGAAAGTAACTCATTTCCTTACATTTTCTCCTGAAAATCCAGTTCTTGCTCTTCCTCATCTCTCATTAAGGATCAAATATACGCTGGAATATTTGATGTTCTTGCCATCATCCATAGCAGTATCTCCATTCACTCATGCAATTTCTTATGAAAAGTAGCAGTTACTAATCTGTACCTCACAGAGGTTAGGTACTAGCACTGAAAACATCAATGGCCCGCTCTCCACCCTTTCTCATCTCAAGAATTCTCTCTGCCCCCCCACCCTCCCATCCAGGACCCATGTGCTATGTACAAAAAATGACCTACATACTGAATATAGCCCTCAAGCAATCAAAGCTACAACCTGAAACAATGCCAACTGCCACAACACTTAGAGCCTTAAAATTTTGCATAAAAGTGTATAAGTTAATTTTTAGCAGAAACATCAAATAATTAATATTTAGAAATAGATACTCAAACCAAACACGTACTCTGTGAGGATGATAAATAAATATTCAATTGCCCATTCTTCTAGCATCCTGTAACTGAATTTTCAACATCTCCGTGGGAAAGGTGATAATGACCTGGCATGTTTCAGCACCAATGTCCTACCACCATCTCTTTACATAGAATAAGCCCTTTTTAACATAGAGGGGGAAAAGATTATGAAATGGTAATTTTATTCTTCTTTTGCAGCAGGAATCGTAAAGACAAAATAATCTAGTTTGCCATGCTTGCTGCATGTAACCTTATTCTCATGTACAGGAGCAAAGTCTAAATGGTAATTTCAGCCTACCAATATATTCATTACCCAGCTCTAATCCTATACTGTATTGCATCAGTTACAACCATGGCAGCACCTGTTTGTGCCACTACCATCTATTAAACAGGTTAATTGATCCCAACTCCATTCAAAGCATGAGAGAGAAATAAATCAGTCTGTAAACATCTTTTCTGACCAACAAGATGAGTTTTTAACCTGATTACCAAAGTTTACTCAGATTGAAATGCAAAGCATATAATGACAGACAAGAAATTGTCGATATGTGGCAAACTATCAGATTCCTAGTTAATACTACATACTGTGTTGTAAACTCATTACTGCTCATTTTTACAAAATTCTACTAACTTCCATTTTTAAATTAAATATTACATTCAGAAAGGCCATTAAGGTGAATCAAAGTACTTAATTTAAGCAAGCTGAAAATCAAAACTCTGACATACAGAAAACATGAATGATCTAAAATATTAGAAAAGAAGTGTTCCCATCCCTGGCAAAGAAGTGTGTGAAATTGTAATCTCCTGTCAGCTTGACTGCATTCTCATGAGTTACCATGGTCTAATTAACTGCGACACCTAAAAATACTACTGAGATGCAAGGTATATTTTTTTCTATTTATGCAAATTAATTTTTAGAAATATGATTGTAGCTCCCAAGAAATTAGATATTCCATTCACACTTTGCTTGAAATAGTAAGTGAAGGAACCAGAATTCACAGGATACAAATATGAAATTTAATTTTCTTAGAAAAATCTTGCTTTCAATTTTGCACTTTTCATGAATGTTCCTGGAATCTGATACTCTGTTCCAAACACCTTCATTTTATTTCAACTGCAGCAAAGCCTCCGTGAAAGACTAAGGGAATCTGCTATGTGGCCCTCCTTGAGCAGGGGGGTTGAACCAGGTGACCTCCAGAGGTTTCTTCCAACCTCAACCATTCTGTGATAATAGCAAAAGCTTGTCCAGGGCAATTGCAATAATAAGCTGACAATATTTGCATGCTTGTCACGGATTCTACACAAGGCATGAACTGCAACTGTCATATGTATAATTTGGTGATAAAGAAATGCCTTCGCAGGCAAGGTTTGAAAATTTAAATTCTGCAAAAACACCGTTTAAAATTAATAGAAAATCTAGAGGATTTTGCAGGAACAGTAGAAGCCCTACTTCTGTAAGATATGTCCCTTGCATCTATGGTTTAAACAATCCAGTTATGGCTAGATATATACAAGAGTACTTCCACAACCATTGGACCAAGAGAGGTTAGTTTCAATTAAGTTACAAAAGACTTCCTGGCAGTGAGAAAGTCTGGTATTCCCTAGCCCCCAACACAACTGTAAAACCCGTGTAGTGACAGCATGCAAAAGAGCTGTGGACTGCCAAGTTCTCAGCAAATAGCTGCAACATGAATTGCTACTCTCTAGTTTGTGAAGAGCATAGAGAACGATAGGAAAAAATTGGGAAATAGGTATTTACCCAACAAAGCAGCAATTATGTTACCTAGTAAATGGCAAAGAAACAAAATCTCCAGATTTAAGATCAGATAGTGCCTTCTCAAGGTGTCCGAGCCTTTAAAAAGGGTATTTAGCACAGGAAATTTTAAGTCAGCTTACTATTAAGCAGCACTTGCACTTAGCAAAATAAAAAAGGGAACTAGGCCTACTTACAGTAATAAGCAGCACTGCAAAATTATTATAATGCTCCCTTATGGCTGGGACTGACAGATTTGTCTTCAGTATGAACATACGCATACAAAAACCAGCAGTCTACTTTTATGGTTAACGCCTATGCAAAGTCACTGAGAGGAAAATAACTAATGTGACTTCTTTTACACTTAAGAAAAATCCAAATTAAGACATTTGGGTTGTGTTAATGCATCTATTTAAATATACATTTACGTGCCCTCGGAGCACTTTGTCCCTTTGGCCTTTTAGCAGTATTTGTGTTCAACTTTAAGACCTTCAGGTCCAGTGACAGCAATCTATTGAGGTGATGATTCCTTAGGGTCAGGTGTTTGTTTACATTTAATTTATCTTAAGATGCCTTTTCACGTAACTAAGCAATGGATTTGCAGCCAATCCTAACATCCTTATCTCTTCTCAACATCTTAATTCTGGCGAGGAAGTAACAGAAAAGCATGGGAGCACGGAACACGAAGTAGGCTTGTAGGGGGCTTGGTCGATCAGAATGCACACTGAGGCAAATTTGTCCTTTAAACCTCATTGGCCTCCTCTTCAATACTGATACTACTGTTGCATTAGTTAGGCCTCTCTTACCTGGGAGAGGCTTGAGAACTGGGTCACCCTCTCACGCCAGCTTCTTTGCTGCTAACCAGCCTACAGCCAAGCGCCTGGGCTTCATGCGACTCCCACCATTCGTGACAAGGAGTATGGAAACCCCAGGGGCTCGGGGGCACAGGAGCTGGAGCAGCCGCTCCCCATCGACTCGTGCCGGCGGCCTGCTCCTCGCGGACCAGTGCAGAAGGCCTCTGACGCAGGTGCTCAGCCGTCGCCATGCTGCGGTCGATTTTGAGAAGCACAATCCGAAACGAATTAACACGTCTGAGACTGGGGAATGAGGATGCAACCGCACCGCCCTCAGCCTCCCTCCGCTTCGGCCGGAGAGGACAAACTCGCCGCCGCGGGAGGCAGCTGCGCCCCTGCCCCGGCGCTGCGAGCTAGAGGGCAGCGCCGCCCAGGCGCCAGGGGGCGCCGCCGCACAGTCCGTCCGCAGGGCCCCGCGTCCTGCGCCGCTCCCCGCGGTGTGGCGCGGCCGGCAGGGCGGGCCCGCGAGTGCTCAGGGGGAGCGGCCTGAGGGGGCTGGGCGGGGCGGAACCCGGCCCACCCCGCGCACGGAACTACCGCCTACCCGGCCCCCGCCGAGTCGGCGCGCGGCCCCGCTACACCTCTGGGCTCGTCGGCTGCCTTGCCGCCTCGAGCAGCGGGCGCAGACAGCCGCCAGCGCCCCTGCCTCGGCCGCCGCTCTCCCGCTTTTCCACACTCTCCGCGAGGACAAAGCACCGCCCGCGCGCTAGCGCACGCTGGCCGCAGTGCCACTAGCCAATGCGGAGCGAGTACCGCCCACTGCCCCTCCCCGGTGGGCGGGTCCGCTCGGCCGCGCGGGTCCCTGAGGCGAGCCGCGGCGGGGCAGCGGCTGCTGCCGGGTCGCGTCCTGCCCCGCTTCCCGGCGCGGGGCCGTGCTCTCCTCATCGGCCGAGGCCTGCTCCTTTACCTGGAGCCCGCCCGCTCGCGGCCCGGCGCCGAGGCGATCACAGCGCCGAGGGTGACGGGTGAGCTCCGGGCAGGCCCGCCCCGCAGCCTGCGCTCGCGCCCCGGCCTGAGGAGCGCCTCGCCGGGCGGTCGGCCGGCCGCCCCGCGGACCTTCGGTGGCGCCGCCGCCGCCGAATGACCGCCTGCCGCGTCAGCTGGTGCCCGGACCCGGCGCGCTGGGTGTCCTGAGCGCCGGGATGCAGAAGGTGAGGCGAAGGGAGCCCTGCCGCGGCGGGAGGGTCTCTGTTGGACGCCGCGGTCAGATCTCAGCGCCGTGCCGGCCGCGCGGCGTGCCGCGCTCTCGGGAGGGGGTGCGCCGCGGAACCTCCCTCGCGTGAAGTCGGGGACCTTGTGGGGGACTGCGCACGCTGAAGGGCACGGAGACAAGTTCTCTCTGGTAGTCGTTTATTTCAGGTTATTTTTATTAGAAAGTTGTTTCGAATTCAAGACAGAAAAGCTGATAAAACACCACTTCAGAACACATTAGATTAAAGGGCAGTGAAAGCTGATTTCAGCAACAGAATAAGTTTGGTTTTTTTTTCTCTCAAAGAAAGCTGCCATAGAGGTAATTCTGCTACAGACTTTGCAGCATAAACCGATACGCCAGTTCTGTCCAAAATCAGAATTTGTGCTACAGAAACAAATACGTTATATTGGAAGTGGTTTGTGTTTTGGAGAACCTAGTGGCTGGAGCACCAATAGAGAGGAAGAAGTAAGATTGAAAATCTGTATTTATGTACATTTTCTATGAACAGCATCTGATGCTGTTAATCAGTAGCCTCCAAAGGCTGTAGAATATAGCATTTGAAGGCTTAAGATAACTCAATTTCTTTTTCAATACATATGAAATATATTTTGCTATAAAACTATCACTTTCAGTATGAAGAAAAGTGAAATATGAATCTTCATTGTAGGGATATTACAGGGCTGTGCTTCATCAGCTCCTGTGCAATCTCTGCAAGATATCAAAACTGGCTGAGGTTTTCCTGTAACAAATGAAGCTCCCACTGAAATCAGTTACTTAAAAAAATTAGACAAGGGAAATGTGAATAATGATGTTGAGAGATATAATAAGGGCATCAACAATTTACATCTTTATGCTTTAGAACAAACTGTTTCACAGGACAAGAAGAAAACATGTGTGATGTGCTTTCAGAATTATCACCTAGAGGGATTTGATCTTTTGTCACTTTCCTCTGAAACAGGTACAAGGGACAGGACTAAAAGGGTACTTCTGCTGACTTATATGGCAGTTACTATGTATCTGGTGCATACAAGCATTGGAGTTTGTTAATTAAATCCTGGCATGCAACTCTGGAGTGTGAACTGTATTTGAGGAAGTTTAGATACTGGTTTGGATTTAGTTACCTTTGAAAAGCTTTCTTATTGAAGACATATGGTGTAGTTGCTTGGAAATGATTTTGTACTGCCGACAAAGATCAAAGATTTTGCACTTTCAAGAGCTGAAATGAAAGAGCAGCAGCACAATAAACTGTGGGCACTATATATCCAGTTTTGATAGCCATAACCCTGCCTGTGACATCTGAGCATTTAAAAAGAGCTGCTCAAGCTAGTCAATGGAAATTGGAGTTGTTAACTAGCTATGATCTAAAAGCAACAGGAAAGAATTCTTACAGCTTTGACAGGGAAAGAACAGCTGTATTTTCTGTCCCTTAATGAGTTAAAAAAGACTTTCAGTTACTAAGATGCAGAGAAAACTGCAAATATATTATGCACCTCACAACAGCAGACAACAGCAGGAAACAACAAAAGAGGCTATATCTCTGGATTCTGTTAAAGGCACTAGTAGATGCATAATATGTTGATTTCCAGCTTAAATTATACCAATAACTTAGAGAACTAAACAAGTAACTGGTATTATTCTGTTCCTGATATACAGTGCAAGTATCCCGTATACCTAAATAGCAGTAAACCCTAGAGTATAAGCAATAACTATGCTCAGAAAAACAAATGCACTGTTCAGAGAAAGAAAAAAAAAAACCACAAACCCAAAACACTTCAGCAGAAAGTTAGGTTATTCAAGTCTGAATTTATAGAAGGTTTCTTTGTACCACTCTTCCCTCTTTTCATAAGGCACTTAGACATTTTTGAACTTCTGGGGGAGTGGGGGGCTGGGGAAGCAACAGAAGTTTCTGCAAGCTGCCTTTTTATTCAGTGCATGTCAAAAGCAGGAGTGGGCATCTTCCAACTTACTCAAGAAACAGTAAACAAATAAAGAAGTAAACTCTGGTCCTATCATTACATTCTGGTGCTACAAATTTGAGGAATTAAAACCAATTATGTGCAGATGTATTTAAAATAAATAGAATACTGTCATTATGAGGGGGAGTGTAACAGAAGGAAATAGCTTTATTTGTGATAAATTTCTATCCCTGTAGGGCAATAATCTTGGAACCTGAACCACTGGCTGCCCTATTGTGCTATTTTTACTGGTTTTCCTGGAAAGCTGTCTTGCTCTGAATGGCAAAAATGACACTATACACAGGTTTCTTCTTTCTGTCAGTACTACCTTGGGAGAAAACACCCCAGTTGTATACCATCCCATTATCTATTTAGAGCAGAACCAGTTGCAGGGACAGTCTCAAGTGTACCTGGGATCCAGGAAATTGCTTTGGTTATGTCAGTTGTCTGCTGTGAGAAACTCACTTTCTTAGTTTCAGCTTGAGACCCTCGTGGATTTGCTGCCAGTGTCATTCTCCCAGTTGAGCCTTTCTTAGGAGCAGAGAGCAGATTGGGGCCCTATTTCCTGGTCTGATGCTTGCAGAATAAGGTCCCAGGCCCTACTTTTACATGGCATCCATAGCTAATCAGCTGTGAACAGAGTGATACAAGCCTAACTCTTCTTTGGCATACGATACAATGTCTCCCTATCAGCTGGGTACCTGAAGCTAGGCCCAGAAACTGCTCAGTTGGCAGTGCCTGCTGCATACCCAGTGTTTACTGCACAGCTGTCTCAGTGTCACAGTTTTGGTTGAACAATTTGAAAGAGAGATCTATGTAAAAGACAGCAAGATGTGTCAATTAAATCGGATACATGGAACAGCAACACTATTTCCAATCCTGAAGTAACAGAAAAGTGATGGGAGTTTGAGTTTCTTTGGGAAATGAGAGATAAATATCATGAGGGATGTATATTCCACACACACGCGCACTAGAATGCACGCATTTTCTGAAATCCCATTTCTTTCCATCGTGTTTCAGCGGAATAAAGACCCCATGACTTGTAAATGCCAAGTCCTGTTAGACATCATGGACCATTTCCATGAGATACGTAGTTTAGCTGAACTTTTTCCCCATCATGTATGGAACAACTGGATCAGAAATCTGAACTAATGATCATCAGAGAGACAGAGCTGCTATGTGGATACTGTTAGCAAAAAGCTGTTCTCTGAAATGGTGAATTATCTCAAGTAAGCCAAAAATTAAGAGATTCTGAGCCTTTAATGCAATTTATTTACCCCTTCTGGAGACAACCTTTCTCTCTTCTAGGCTGTTTTAAAGGGAACAATCTCTTATGAATAAATATGACAAATAGAAAAATAAAAATATAGAAACAAACTATGTAAACGCAAGCTCTGAGGTATTTCAAGCACACAGTGTAATTTTTATACCTGACATGCAATCTAAAGGTGCCAGTAAGAAAATTTACTTTATGGCTCTGTAAAAATGTCCCGTCTTTCTTTCCTGCCTTACACCCGCAAGAAAGGGTGAGAGGTTGAGGTAAGAGCCCCATGAAAGCTGTGATAGTCACAGAAGCAGAAACAGAGGATATTAAAGTGCTGCGTGTCTTTCCCTGACCATTTTCACTCTTCGGTTGGCTTCCACAGGCCGATTAGATTCTACAGCGTATCTGACAAAACTGCTGCTTTTCTGGATATAGGCTCCACTCCTGCACCAGCATATATACCATATAGAGTCTTGCAGGATAAAGGGACTTCTGAATAAAGATTTTAGTGGCCCCTTTAACTCATAGATTATTTTTTTGTGTGTGTGTCTCAGGCTAGCTTGGGAAGCTTAAGCACACTTTGCACTGCAATTGCTCCCAAATGACTGCATTATCTTGCCAGCTTCCCACCTCTTTCCCCCTTTTCCTTTAGCGTGGATCTCCTTGGACATGTCTCCTCCCCCAGAGCTTTCTGCATTTGCATGAAGGGTCCAGTCCTTAAAAAAAAAAAAAAAATCCAGTCTCTGCATGACAGTGAAGTCAATGGGTATACTCACATGAATTAAAGTTTGCTGGAGCAGGGCCTTAGGCATTACATTTTTTTTAATAAAGTCCAGTTTTATTAATTGTACTCTGTTTGGGCTTTAGAAAGAACAGTTACAAAATGGATCATAGGTCTTACTTTTTAAAATGGCATTTGTTCCTCTGCTAATTCTTGGCAAACAGGGGCTCAGTAGGAAAGGGTTTCAAGCACTGTATACCTATGGGTGTGTGTACAGTCCTGCATAGTGAGACTCTGGAAGAATATGCATGCAAACATGCACACACAATATATTCCATTTGCACATATTTACCTAAATGAGGTACTGCATATATAGGTACCTGCTCATGTGCATATATATTTGTAAGGAGATATATGCATGTGCTTACACAATGTCTATAGATGCGTAAACTCTTAACTGCACATATACAAACATTAAAAATCAAATTAGTCTTAGATGCACCTTTGCTTTTTTCATTAAAAAGGACATTTTAAAACCCTTTTTTGTTCACTTTGGTTTTACTGTAACTAATACAATTCACCTGCTCACCTAATGGGATATTTTCCTCTCAGTATGTTAAAACACTGATTAAAATGCATTACAATTATTAAATTGGGTCGAAGAGCACTTCTTGTAAAGCTTAGTCTGGAACTCCTGGGACATAGTTGTGCAGTGAAAGTTTTAGATCACGTCTCTTGTGTTACGGATCGCACAGCACAGAACCATGCTGAATATCATGCCAAAGATCTAGAAGAGAAGGGATGCAATTTAGGGATCCACTTACAAAACAGTTATAAAATAGTCTGCATATCAGAACAATCTGAAGGTTCTTATGGCAGAGTAGCAAGTGACTGCTTCCATCTACAAACCCCAAGACATCAGACAATTAACATAAAAGAGATTTCACTGATACTCAAAGCTAAGATTTTATCTGCTCACACTAGTTTCACTGTTCTTTGTTCTAAATGTTAAGGCCAGCGTAACAGCCCCAAACATTAATACTAGTAACATAAATTTCACTGACATCAATAACTGTTGGTGACTATTGGTATTATGCCTAGTATTGCACCAAAAGGTTCTGAGTTTCAGAATGCTTCTACATGGAATATTGTATACACATTTGAATAAGAGCAGAGACTGATTCCAGAGGAACCAGGTCTCTGGAACTGGTGCTGAGCATTGCGGTTTTACAGAGAAAGCTAAGCTCTTAACAGTTACTACTCAAGACGAAGACTATACATTAAATATAAAACTCTATTCATGTTAGGGAACTAGTTAACTAGAGGGAATGTTAAAAGCAGAGAACAACGGGTGTTGCCAGAGTCTCCAGAAATTTCTTTTTTGCCACAGGTTGATTCTCCAAAGCAGTTAGCAGCTACCTCCTGACGCTTCATTGCTAATGATGGGAGATGAGCAGTACTACCAGGCAGTTAAACCACTGAGTTGATATCCCCTCCCCACACACCTCCCTAAGGAAGAAGGAGGCAGCTTACCAGTCATGCCCCATGAAGTGTCAGAAACAAGCACAGAAAAATGTACAGACATGTTTCTGCTGCTAAAGAGGTTATAATTTCATAACTTCTGCTGTATCTGAGGTGGGAAGCCGTAGAAGAGATGTTCATATTTCTAGTGTATCCTTGTTGAGCAATGAGGTTATTGTCTGTTACTGTCCCACCCATGTTGCTTTGCTGTATTTTTGAGTACACCTTCACATTTTATACAAATGACAGGATTGTTTAATCCCCTTTACCCACGCCACAGTTTCTATTACATACATAAACCCTTCATCTGCTTTTAAGTGTCCACATAAGTCCATGAACCTCCTGCTCTTCAGAGCAGCTAAAGGTGTATTTCTTTACTAATATTCTGGCTCCTCATGCTGCTTCAGACTGCTGCTGGTTTCTGAGTCTGAAGGAAGTCATGGCACACGTGTGCTGGAAAATGCTTTCTGTTAAAGCCTGTGTTTGATACAGACTGCCCATTCCTGCCATATCCTTGCAGCAGGGTGACATCTGTTGGTCACAGCTCTGTCATGAAGGAGCAGACCTTGGGAATACAACAATACACACTTGTGGGAGAAGGTGGGCTGTAAGGAAAGTTATCGCCGCTTTGATGACTCAATTCAATGAAACAGCTACCTGTAACTAGGTGCTACACGTTTAGGAAAAAAATGCTGTTCTGAAAACTATGCAGTTTAAATCCTGTGCCTTTAACAAAATTCATACTGATCACTGGATCTGTGACCTAGAAAATCTGTTTATAAACTATTCTTCGCATTGAACCAATGCTACAGCCAGCATTTTCCTGGAAAGCCATTTCTATACAAAGGGTAGATGCCCTCTATTCCTTATGAAATCTAAGGAGTGAATCCTTAAAGGGCCTAAAGCATCAGTCTGCAGTTGTTTTGGAATAGATGAAATGCTGCTATGGCCTTTTGCTTTTCAGTTTGGTTCATGTGCACTCCGCTTTCCTACTATTACAACAAAGTAAGATTACCATTAGGTACTTTGGACCCTGTCTAAGGACACAAAATGAACTGGTAAAATGAAGTCACGCAAGTCTGCTTGCGCCGATGTGGGCAATTCCCAGACAGGTGACATGCTGAAAGTGATAAGAATAGCTGCACCTTTGAGGAATCTCACCAGTTGCTGCAAAACACCTTCCACAAAGCTTTGAGTAAGGGACAGGGTACTGGGCTCAAATATAGATTTGAGAATGAGAACATGGATTTACTCACTGTGATGCCAGCAATTGCAATTCCAACAATTCCAACTAAATGCAGATTAGCATCAATTACATTCTGGATTTCAACCAGGCAGTTCTATTAAAAACAAAATTGAAAGATTTTTACTCCTAGAAAAATATACTCCAACCAATTCCGTCAGCTGTTCTCACTAAACAACAGATAAACATGAAAAATATTATTGCAGTCACTGTCCTAATTCTTGCATCTATGCCTTGTGTTTTGTTGGACAATTTTCACAGCATATTCCCTTTTCTAGTGAGACATCTGTACCTCTTGCCTATACAGGCTGACACATACAAGTCATTTTCTTACAATCGGTTTTCCCTAAATTTATAAACCCTTTATATGATAGGCCATGCTAAATCAGGAAGTTTGGCCCTTCAAATTGACATTGTACTCACAAGCAGATTCCACAAAACCCAGAAATAACAGTATCCTTCTTAACACCAATAAAGTTTCTAGTCAGGAGTCTCCATGCATGATTAAGGCAGGCACTCGCCAAAATTCAGCCTTCAGGGGGCTTTTCATTTAGGACTCCTGTTCTGCTACATCCTTCCCACTTTTCTTCTTAGATGAGGTAATACTGTCTCAGCTACCATGGGATGCTACAAGCAGGCTTCAGAAATGAGGGCTGGGCATGTTCAATATGACCTCCAACTTATTTCTGCCTCCACTCTGCTCCATTTCATATGGAATTTCATGCTGGAATTTGCAAGGTAAAAAGGAAGTTCCTCCTTTCTTTTACTTATAGAATGTATCCAATTTTACTAAACAATTGACATGAAAAAGTGATTAGAACAACCAGAACAGAGAGCACTTGCCTTTGGCATGTGGATATTCTCTGGACAGGGTAATCCCATTTGTTGTTCTATATTATCTTTACCACAGCATTGGAGCTAAATGAGAGAGAGAGGGATGAAGAATCAAAGAAGGGGAAACCATAGACTTGTTTCATACTGAAAGTGAGGCAATAAATAACTGAAAAAAAGAAACAATACAGATCAAGTCATAAATTTATTCCTTATATTAAGTGCTACCTCTGGTAAAGTTCCAACTGCGTGGACCAAAATTCTCAAAAATCAGTTTCAATTGTCTGAAGCCATAGCAAACAGACAAATTTGTATTAACAACAACTTCCAGAAGGGATTTTTATCACAGTATCTCATAACAAAGCAAACAAGTGGATTTTGGAAAAGCAGATCCCTGGCTTACAAGGAAACAGGAGTTGTTAAAGGGAGAAAGCAGAAAGTTCAAATAGCGCATACAGAATTATGGGCAACGCACAAAAGCTACAACAGAGAATGCTAGAATCTTTATTTCTGACAAAACATAGTGCTGGGTTTGGAGACAGTAATAAATCAGAGTGTTTCAGAGGGTTTGTTTTTCCTGTTTGCCTATCTCCCACAAAATGCTTGGAATTCCTCTTTGGGTCAGAAATGACAGCTATGGGAGAAGGACCAAAGGGTCTGAGGTTGTGAAATGTTTGTTCTAAAGAACGTGGGAATGCTGTAAGGAGCAACAAAGCTTGGGCTTGATCTCTGCGGGAGGCAGTGTAGATACAGGATGGACACAAATAGGATTCAGGAAGTCATAGGTTCTAATTCTGATTCAAACACTAACTTTTTGGGTGGCCTGAACTGAGTCACATGTGTGGTTTTGGTTCTTCACCTACTTGGTTCAGTCAGTGAAGGTTCTGCAATATTGTAGGTCCTGGGACACAGGTCACAGATTTTTCTCTGATAAATGCAGAGAGATTCAGACCTTTTACCTCTCTCTGCATTTGTAAGTATTTATTCTTGGATTTTGATATCCAAAAGGGCCATAATAGTCATATCTTCTGCACCACAAAGACCAGAAGCATCAGCTGAAATTTAAAAGCCTGGCCATTTTCACTTTCAAAGGTAGGGATCACTTGGGATCAAAAAACCAGAATTCTGACAGAGCCATCGGGAAAACGGGTTGTCAGCCTCTGGCTCCATTTTAAGTAACACTCAGTTCTATTCTTTCATACCTCAGTGGGAGGCATTCTGAATTTTAAAGGGGAATGTGACAGTAGAGTAGTAGTGCAAGGTATTAAAGCTCAGGAGGACTACTCACAGCCAAGTGGTAGTGATAGATAGTCCTGTTGACCTTCCCCCCTGGGTTTTTCATATAGTCATCATAAATGTCTTCGTAGATTTTCTGGGCTTCCTGTATTGCCTGCAGAAATCAGACCTTCCAAATGAGTGGCAAAGAAGTCTTACCCCCAATCCAGTGCAGACTTCCAGCTTGTGTCATCAACCTCTAGAGCAGAAAATTATGCCTGGTAAACTGAGGTACCATGATTGGAAAGACAGGAGGTTTTGTGGCCTGATGGCATTCAGAGGGACTCTGCATGGGTCAGAATGTATATATGCTGTATTCTGTGTTTTGGTTAAACACTGTTAGTTGGAGAAGTTCAGTGCTTGAATTCGTTTGCCCTTTTTCCAAGCAATACCCTCTTATCATATAGTTCTACTTGATGTTCCTTGTGGATGTAAGGTTGAACCACACCTACAGATTTTCTTTAATAGAGAGGGGCAAAAACTGCATCCCATTCTGGACTTGTGATAACACAAGCTCTCATTGACTCCAGATAAGAATGTCAGAGAGTCTTCCTGGGAAAAGTCTCCTGGAAGGTTTTCCTATGCAAGAGCCAGACTGTAGGTCAGTCGGCACTGGAATCCATAACTGCCCCAATATTACATTAGAAGTTGCTTGCTACTTACCACTTTCTTGCCTATAAAGGCAAATACTCCAGCAGTGACCTCAGCCGCAAATATCACCAACA
Organism: Phoebastria nigripes; assembly: GCA_035582835.1. NCBI lineage: Eukaryota > Metazoa > Chordata > Aves > Procellariiformes > Diomedeidae > Phoebastria > Phoebastria nigripes. The sequence goes on along the minus strand of JAYKAV010003266.1, from coordinate 168,960 downwards.
AGCAAGCAAAGAACTGCAGAGGAAGAAGAGAATCTTATATTAATATACATTGCACAATTTGGCTTTATATGGACTGCCAGTCAGTCCCTCATACTTGCCCAGGCCTCAACAGCCCACGCAGTAACTCAAAGAAAGCTGGTAAGCAGGGTCCGTAACAAGGGTGTCAAGTCAGATTTCTTGTAATATGGAAACAAAGGTGGAAATGGCAAAGATGTGGCTCAGATGGTAGCTTCAGAAAAGACAGAAGGTAATTCAGGAAATATATCACATGAGACAAGCAATGGAATTTCTTCATGTACGGAAGCTCTGCAATAGCACGGTGGCTAGAGATGCTAGATTAGCCAGTAAAAGGACATAAGACATTTCAGGTCTTGGACAGCAAAGATCTTTCCACTAATCACACAAAGCATATGCTTTTGCATTATTTTCCTGAGCAGCCCAGGCCCTTGAAACCTTTTACTTACTGCTCCAAGTAAGCACTGAGACTCCCGCGCTGCTCCACAGCACCCAAAAAATCCAACTGTGGTCATGAGAGCCCCTGCTCCCACCAATACATAGAGTCCTATGAAAAATCAGAATCAGACAAGAATTTAAGAAGGTTTCTCTTCCCAAAGTCTGCTACCTATTTTGTCAAAACCACACATTTGTAAGTAACTAATGGTCTCTGGCTCTCATAAAGAACACCTGTTACACAGAAAAGTTGCTCTCGCGACAAAAGGAGACCAATGATTTCTCCAGAATTCTTGGAGAATCTCATGAAGACAAATGAGAAGACTTCCACCTCCCAAGTTTCCTGTCCCAAGGGCAGCTCAGTCCAGGAAGAACATACACCATAGCATCCAGAACCACCTTACAACTCTTTAGTGAGGAACGTAAGGCAAAAAAAATCCAACATTGCTAGAGGGCTTATTTCTGTGAAACCTGGGGCTGGAAATGTGCTGTACTGCTATGTAGGGGTGGAACTTAAAAAGCTACCGGGCAGCTATGCTCTGTCAGTTGCCTGGCAGTACATAAAAAAGGACATTTGAAGAATCTTCAGGAAAGGTACAGGCACTAAAGTGTGATGTTTCTCTGAAATCAATGCTTTGGCTGGGGAAAAAGCTGATTGCTATTGGACAGGAGAGGATGATTGGGGGAACCCCTTGAAAGCAGTTAGAGGAAGTGAATGAAACAATGAATTTGCACCCTCTGGCAAAATAATGAGTGGGAAGAACAGCCTTGGGGAGGTCATAAGCTCAGCAATAGGCCTGAGCTTGGTCACTGCAGAGAATGGAAGCTTGTCTACACTTCAGAGATTTGGAGCATGGCATCTTCCTTTTACGATAAGTAGCTGCTTTACTGCCTGCTGGGCAGGCATATTCCAGCATTATTACTTTACATTTTTTTTCCTCCAACATACTGATGCAAATGTCAGAATATGAGATACCAGCAGCTTTTAAAGGCTAACGTTATCAGTGCATTATGATCAGAAGACTTGGAGAAGAGTTGCCTGAAAATGGATAGAATCACATAACCAGACAAATCACATCAGATCCTAAAAAAGGGTGATTCTGTATGAAGGGAGTAGAGTGTCTTAAGACTTAGAGACCAAGAACCTTGCATGCATGGCCTACAAACAGCATCTCGTGATGCATGCTGCCCCCATGTGAACTGCAGGATACCCTCCCACCACCTTATTTCAATAGGCAGAATCAGAGTGGCTCTGCAGCAGCCAGTAGTAACACTGCATTGCCTTCATGTTCTGGACATTCGCAGTTAAGTGTTATGCAGTTACTGAATCGTTTAGGGGACTGCTCAGACACGTTAGCCAACCTCTTCCTGGGACTGCATTGCTGAATGGACTTGAGGCTACTGGCACAAGGAGCTATCTGTGTGTAGACAAATTTAATGACAAAGAAAGAACAGCAAATAGTGGATCATCAGACTAAACACATTAAGAGGATAATGAAGCAATCTGGGGATGAGACTGCCAGCAAAGACCAGGCCTGAGATAAGTACAGAACATGGGAGATGTCAGTATAGCCCCATACATAGTTAAAGATCTAGGACCCTAGCTATGTTCAGAACGTGACAGGACAAAAACTGTAGAGGTAAGGGGAATTGCACTCATCTCTGCCACCTGTAAAACTGCTAGAAATACTCACATTCAACAGTTTGTTTTTTTTTTTTGTATGGGCTTTTTCTAGGACAAAAGGAAACCAGAGCACAGAATTTTTCTTTCCTCACTTGTAAACTTACGTGCTTGATCTGTGCTTAGGCAATACATCCGTTCATGTGCGGTGTCAGTTCCCATCAGACCACAACAACTGTGTTTGTGCCTTGTCTCTGGGTACCATGTCAGCCAAAGTACAACAGGCTCAGTGCAGTGCCTTGTAATTCTAGTCTTTGTCTTGTGTGGGCAATGTGGAGGACATGCAGAAATCTGCCATGGCAAGCCACTGCTAGAAAAAACAGCTTCATTTCCCTCATGCCGTTATGAGGGGACAGTGGAGCTACAGACTGTGCACACTAGAGGGCACAGTGAGCCTTGCTCCCAGCTTTGACTTACACAAACTTTTAATGAGAACGTTTAGTATTCTCAATTACCAATTTAAACATTATTTTAAAATCTGACCCAAATCTTAAGGGTTAACAGAGCTGCTGACATTTACTGTTAGCAGGCCTTGCATAACCTAGACTAGAAAGCCCTACAAATGACAGTTTGCAATGATTGCTAGGAAAACGAAAAAACAAACAATGTACGAGTGCAGAGCATCTAGCTACTCTGCCACACAGATGCAGCCTGCTTGGAGAAGGCAAACTCCTGCCCGCTGCCCATTCATTGGCGCATCACTGTCCAGACACTGTATATCGGCCAGATATCTATCCCAGCTATTGTGATCCTTCTCCTCACCTCCATCCTTCTTGCCCCAGTACCTTTCTTGTGCCAAGGATTGCTGCTGAGGAACACATTCTGCTAAACAGCAATAAAACAATTGTAATTAATATGGCTTTGCCAGGTCTGTGATGCCAGATACGTGGGATTTGCTGCTGACTGTGCTGGCAGTTCATATTCTGTATTTTCTAGATTTTTAATATTCAGCATCTCGTGACTTACTAGGACTGAGCATTCTTCAAGCTAATGCTTGTACACATATTCACAACACAGTGGTTTTTACTGAGGGAGGGATATACAAAGATACATATGGTTCAGGAGAGAAAGGTCAGCCCCTCGCAGAAGATGAATTGGAAGAGACAAAAAACTTCTCTCAGGTGCAGAACCTACTGTTCAACTGCCAAACACCAAAACTGCCATTTTCTGAGATCTCCATGGTAACAAACAGAGTGTAATTACAAAGATGTTTCCTGGACCCTTTTCTGCACGTCACTCCCTACTCCAGTCCCTGTAATTAGTTATCAGGCAACTTAGCAGAGAGACTTTTTGATTAAGACAATTGGAAAGAAGTCTTCCCATTTCTTTTTGTTGCTTCCAGCTAGCAAAGACAAAGCTCTCTGAGGCTCAGGGGTGAGACCACTTTTAGGAATTTGGATTTGCTTTTGTCTGAGAAACAGACTTAACATTTCACTTGCATGACTCACAGCTAAACCGCTACCTCAATCAGAACTTCCCTTTTAAGGCGTGTTACAGGAAGAACTCACACCACTCACTAAACAAAGCTGAGCTTGCTGTGTGTCTGGCCCCACAGTTGAGCCAGCCATGAGTTTAAAACCACCTTCTTCCATCTTCTGTTCAGGAGAGTTCATTCCAGACTTTGTCCTTTCTCAGCCTGGGACTAGTAGTTTCTGATACTCAGAGAGCTATTTCTAGATGGAAAATAATGACGACATTTAAAAAAAATTCCACAAAACTAAAGATGTTTTTACTTGTCTACTATATATACACACATGTAATCTTTCACACAGGAATGAGACACTGGAAGAGTAGCTTGAAAAAAATTCAGAGGGACCAGGTTACTTCTCAGCTTGCACTGTGAGGTTTCCTAGCACCCAGATCCAGGTATGCTCAACTGGAAGATGATTTCCAGGAAGGGTATCAAAGCTATAGATTCAGAAACATCCTAGATGGTGTAAGTATATAAAACAGGGAGCTAGTATTTCTTTTCCTAGTGGGCTATATGCAGCAATGTAGGCATGATCACCTCAAATTCTTAATAGGAATAGACCTAAACTAAAAAGCGAGACTCTCTAGAAAGGAAAGAAAAAGAAAAGGGTGACAGTGTATGGCACCCCTTACAATCACAGCCTTACCTAGAGACATCATGCACTGATAGCCATCAAGTTAGCCCAGTTAGGATCAGCAAAACAGACAAATCCGGAAATTTGGTGGTGTTAATGTCATACATTGCTATGCAATAGTATGTGTCAGAAGTAACTAAGTTTCACTAAAGCCCGTTCCTTTCTAAAAAGCAGGATCGAAAGCAAAGCCTTAATCAGCTTCTATTCATAAGCGCTTCCATTGTAAAATACAAAGCCTTGGCATGGCCTCCAATTTGGCATCTACAGCACAGCAGAGAAACAAAAAAGACACTTATAGTCACAAAATTGAACACATTTGATAGCTAGAAACTCTGACACAAAAAAGTTCACCACAAAGCTCAGCATGGCAAAAAGAAGTGTGCAAGTCAGGTCAAGGTAGAGAGCTTGTTTCGGTGAATGGAAACTTTTGAGAAGACTGTCTAACTGCAGCTTTTTGTGCAGCAGAAGTAAAAAAGTACAAGGTAGAAAGGAAGCAAATGTTTGTGGCCTGTGTGAAATTTTTCCTCTTACCTCTTCTTGCATCTGTTCATTTCCTGATTCCTAATTTTGTCACTTTGATCTGTGTCTGCTAATGAAGAGGAGAGAGAGTTTGACAACTAACTAGTCTCTGAGTTCGTTGGCAGCACACAGCCCACACAGGAGCAGACAACAGATGAAGAGAGAATACTGAGAACCGGCACACTGCTATGGCATTAAGGAGGGCAAACACTGGACCAAATGGCAGAAACCTGCCAGCTGTGTGACTGCCCACAACCCAGGAATACTTATTGCACCTGCACGCAGGACCCACAAAGCAAGTCACTCTCAGCCTCTGAATGCAAAGGGATGAAGGGGCACATTCCAAAGAATTAAAAGCCACGTGCAAAATGCAACGGAAAATTGGTTGATATGAGCAGATGCAGCCAGGACACTGATGACTATGAGGGGTACTGGAGGAAATATGGGCTGCTTTGTAAATACAAGAGGATGAAAAACAAAGTGTCATAGGACTGGGGTTTTTTTGGACAGAGCCTATTCTCTTGACCTTTTTTGTGGGGAAATACTCAGGTTTTGGGGTGGTGGGGGTTTTTTTTGTTTGTTTTAGCTGTGCTAAAACACACACACACAAACACACAGATTTTTATAAGCTGTGAAGAGAAACAAACACTTCTACTTTTAGCAGTAAGTCAAGTGAGAGAACACCTAATAACAAATTGATTTCCCTTCTGGCTAAAAAATAGAGCGTGTAAGAGGGGGGGAAGCCCATACTTCAGCCATTGTTTCATTTTGCAAAGAACAAATTTGGAAAGCAGTAAAGCAGCAGCTTTTCTATATACTTGATTTTTTGATTCATCCCATGGGGAAAATCATTATTTCCTGAAAGGAAAATGTCAAATGGGGGTATTCCCTGTGAAAATTCCAACAGGGGGGATTCCCGTTTTCTAGCAGACTCTGCTTTGCAGTTACCAGGGGAATTAAAAAGTTACCTGGCAATCTCAGAGCAACCTATGGCTCCCGATAGTGAAGAATGGCAAATCCACAACTCAGTAGAGATCTCTAGATTGGCATCTATGTTCATGGCACAGAGTTCTTCCATAAGATACTGTTTCCTCTGGGTATGAGCACATATACCCTACTGGGGCTGTACTTGGAGACAGCAGATCTGCAAGTGTGAAGAAGCACCTCAAGAAGGATAAAGGGTATTCTGTGTGTCATTTCTGGATGAATGAAACCTTTGCGATTAGCAGTGAATACAGAATTTCATCATTTTAGACAAGGTAGAAGACAAGGATGGAATTTTATAGTTGCTGACTGCAATATGTCTTTATGCGTATCAAAAGCGAGGGAGGGATCAGCCCCATTTTTAGAAAAATGACGAGTGAAATCTGCAAGACATCTGTTCTTTGTTCCTTAGAGCAATTAAAAACCGCTCTCAAGGTAACATGCAAATCTATGCATAACTAATCTGAAAGGAAATGTCACCAGTTCTTTAGTCTGTCATACGGCACCTGGACAGAGTAACAACTGTGTCCTTAGAACCAGAGTCCCCCTAGGCTCCCATTGCAAAGAATCACGTGATAGGCAGAAGTGTGTACTACCAATGTTTTATGAACAGAAAGGAAACATTACAACACAAACCAGGCAGGTAGGAACCTAGTAATGTGAACATTAAAACCATTCTTATTTCAGACAATGCATGAACCATCACCACCACCACCAGATACACTCTGCTGGCTGCCTAGGCTGGTAGAGATCTAATTTCAGGGAATAGAACCTACTCCCGGAGTTGGTTTTTGGTTGGTTGGTTGGTTGATTTTGGTTTTTTTTTCCCCCCAAAAAATCATACTGATGGCTTTGAGATACAAATCCCTGTCTAGAGCCTACTGCAAAGAGCAGGAGCAGGCAAACATACACTGTCTCTCTGTCTGGCTTTATTTCACATGGGTTTCTTGTTTACCTGGCTGCTATGGTCACTTTCCATTTTAAATACTTCTACTTTTTCTTTTTTGGACTGAGTAACTAACACTGAACAAACTGCCAACTGTTCATACTCCACTGAGAAAACAAGAAGCTCTGTTCTTGGTATAAGGGATCCAGAGGCAGTGATGACAGGAGTCCTAGAACCCAGACATGACTTGAAAAGATTTTCCTGAGGTTGTATGTGCATTACAGTCTGGAAGGCAGATGTGCTCCTTCACAGAAGGATTGAGGCTCTCAAGCCCTCAGTAGAGCACCAAGGAAAACCTGTAGTGCAAATGCATTATTGGAAAAGATGAGAAACACATGTAGGAGTTGGAAACAACAGGACAGACAGAGACAGTTGTGTATGTTGCACATGGTAGCAAAGTCAGTTTCTGAAACAGGCTTGTTACTAAAGATTACCGTTTTTGTGTTAATAGATTTTTAGTATATTTATCTATAAAATAGTTTTACAAAACTGGAGAAGAGAGACAGAGTTCTCTGAAGGAAGATGAACTTCTGGAGAATTGGAACATACCCTTAATTTGAGCATAATGCTCATTACATGTCTAGTGTGAATTCAACAGGTATTTCATGGTTAATCTTCCTGGAACCACAAAAGCATTACAGATACCAGTCAGTTTGTAGGCTTCTGCTGATGCACAAATCCTGAATTTAAATTTAAAAGCAACCTCACTGTAATGTAACATCCCGGTCCACTGCCTCCCCCTTCCCACAGAATACCAGCACTTGTTACATACCTTGATCACATGCATCTCACAACCCTAAATAATTATGTCCCAAATTCACATAAGCCAAAGTATGTCAGATACTACCTTCTCAGTAGTCTCCAATGGCTCTGTCAATATCTACTTAACCCTATACCAAACTTCACTGAAGTCAGACGTAATCATACCTATATTAGGTGGATCTGTACTATTGCGGTTGAACTTCACAGAATCCTGTGGCAATGGATTCTACAATTTAATGATGTGAACAGTGTGAAAAACTTCCTAATATGGAAGTTGTTCATAGTGCATAGTATGATAATAATCTTGTCAAACTTCTTAGTACTTTTTCTAGTTTTATTGCATCCTTTTTGACCAGAACTACATACAGCATTCAAGACACTGAGCGTACAGGAAATTTACACAATGACATTAACATTTTTCATTTCCTTTCTTAATAATTCCTGACATTTATATGCCTTTTTGACTGCAGCTGAGCAAAGCACTTCTGTGAAGAGCAACGGATAGTGAGTCTAAGATCACGTTCCTGTGTGGTTATAGCTAATTTAGAGTCTGTCAGTGTTTATACTGTTTAGATTATCTGTTACCACTTGCGTCACTTCGCTTTATTGATACTGTATTTCATCTGCCTCTTTAATACTCAGTCATTTGGTATTCTGAAATCTTCTCATAAGTCTTTGCAATCCTCTCTAGATTAGGACACCCTGAATAATCCTGTGTGTATGCATACATTTCCATGCAGATATCAACAACAATTATACACTTCTAATGCTTAAATGCACAGGCTCCAAGCCACCCAAAACAGAAAACAGAGTATGGCCATAATGCATTCACAGGAATCTGCAACCCCCACAGTAGCAAAAGTTAGGACCCTGCAGATAGCTGTCTTCACCCACCCAAGTGCAGATAAAGTAAGTGCTGGAACAAAACAAGCCAACTCAGTCAAAACCCTCTCTGTAGATGCTTTTGAAGTGACACACGCCAAAAAGGAGCTAAGGGCTTTTTTGTTGCTGTTTTATTTTTTTCCAGCAGACAAAATGCTTTCCTCTTAACGGCTTCATAGTGGACAGTCCCATTGTACTTCCAGCTCTGTCAGAATGAAACACAACACAGGACATTTCCCTTGAGATACAATGGGTTATATTGGTTTGGTTCTTTTTCTAGAAGCCACTTTAGAGACTGGCATCTAGAGCAGAGTTAGTCCTTTTAAAGAGAGTATGTATGAAGAACAAAGCACGTAACTGAAAAAGCCTGAGCATTCCTGAGTTTAGTGTGCTGTTACAGAGGAAACATCTTGATGTGTTTTTACTTCATGCAGGACCAGTGACAGGTTTATCCCCAGTCACCTAGGTCACTTGCTACAGGTGGCTGTTTTTGGAAAAGTAGAAGTGTTGAGCCTGTGGTGCTGGGCTCTGACCTGTGCATGGGCAGTCTGACCAGAATCAGATACAACTGCCTGATCGCTCACTGAGGTAGGCTGAGGGAGACCCCACGTCTCAGTGAGCTGTATGTCAAGAGTTCAGCATTCACAGCAATGCGACCAGTGTGCAGGCACCAGGGTGACGTGCAGCTGCCTAGAGGAAGGAGAAAAGGGTGCATCAAAGAAGGAAATGGCGTAACTGTTGGTTCAACTGTTGCTGCTGTGTGGAACCAGCTAGCTTTTAGATAGCTACACACAAAGTGGCGGAAAGGTTTACCCAGGAGGACAGTTTAACAGGCAAAAAGCATAAAGTGCATTATCATGCTTAAGTGATTAATTAAAAAAAAAAAAAAGCCTCCTGAATCTCAGCATATTGCAAATGTAAAAACATCAATCTGAGGTAGATGAACAGATTATTCCATTAGGCTTAATTAGCTTGTTTTGTCAGAATTCTAACTTTGTGGTGGCCTTGCCTTTACTCTGCCAGGCGGGATACTGACTCTTAGGAACTGATTGCTAGGTTTTATGATCCAGCACAGAGATTGAGGACTTTTGAACAACTTTCTTTTTGAGTAAGGTTTTTTTTGGGGGGTGGTAGTGGTGGTGTCATATTTTTTAAGCAGTCCAGTACAGCAGCTTTCGTTTTCCACTCAGGGCCACTATCAGCCTTTTCTAAACCAGTCTTCCCCAACTGCAGAAGAGACCTGCACACAAGATGATAGGAAGAAAGACAAGTTCATTGCTTAAGTCTTAAGTACAGACTAAAAGCCTCTCCAATACACATGATGGCAGGACCATTTGATGCTTCTCTTGTGGTATTGCATCTTTACACAGAGGCTACTTTGCATATAGCTCACATTTTAAAGGCTGGTAAGAGTTTGAGAGGCTATGGATTTTGGAGAGAAAATACTGTTGACTAAGAGTATAGTGCTTCACTCCAAAATACATGAATAGAACTATATCAAAATGAGGCACAGTAGCAGAGAATTGCAGTTTACATGGATTTAACTGCTGGCCAACTCCTGTTTGTATGGGCACCCACTAGTACGGAGAAAAACTACTAATATCCTTCAACTCCAGACATGACTTCATATCCTAAGGCATGCGCCATCTAACTGTACCTTTCAAAGCCAGAATGATCACTCATGCTCTCACAGACCCCAAGAAAAAGCCATAGCCACCCTGAAACTTCTATCCACAACTGGTTTGGCCCTGATGAGTGCCTGGACCACAGACTGGATCGTGGAACTGGAGCAAAGAGAATGTAACATAGCAGAAAGTTTGTGAGCTCTGGCTGTGCAGGAGAAGCAATGCTTCAGTGCTGCCAGTTACGAGAAAGTCATCCAGATTGATTCATTCACATTCATCAGTTTCTGTTACCATTCCTGATGGGGCTTGTTGAGTACATACACTTCATTTTTATTGGTGCTGGCAGTGATGTGACCCTCTGCACTTCATTTATTAGGGATACAGTGAGTTTGTCCTCCATGTTGCCCAAGGAACCAGAACAGACTTTCTTCTTCATCCACCAAAAGCAAAGAGGGGAGAATAGGTGTCTTGAACTGACCCTTAAGAAGTCCCCATGTTAGTTTTTACTTCACAAATGCTCAACTTGCACTCAGCAGGCACTTTGTCTTCACTTCTGTGCTTTAGGTATTTTTAAATTTAAGAACAGCACTACTACAAAGAATTAATTAAGGACCAATTAATTGTGAGACAGCAGTGCTGACATCTTGGGTTCACACAAGCATCTCTCTTTTCCTTCTGATGATTGTTGCAGACTTTCCTGCCCAGTAAAAAAATCGCCAGAGTCCTGGTACAGGAGTCTTAAGAAGGAGGAGCAATCTGAGGGAATTCCCTTTATTCTACAGCTCTTTTCTCCGTTTGGTCAGTACAGTGTCACAGACAACTCTGATAAAAGAGGTAACTGCCCAGCTATTGACCTTTGCTGAAATTATCTTTTTTTTTCCCTTTCCTTTTTTTTTTCTCTCAAGTACAGCTAAGAGAGGAGTATGTGAAATCTACCAGAGCTGAACTGCAATAGAACAGGAAAGCTACAGTTTTGCCTCACCACTTGAAGCACAGGCACAAAAAACGTACTATGAGATGGAGTAACATAAAAATATTGTCATGCCTGCAACTGCAGTGGGAACTCCAAAAGTTGGGGAGCTGCAGAGAGAGGATGTCCAGTTTTGGGAGGCCGCTCCAGTGTAAGATACATCTGGTAAAGTGGACGGAGACTGCATGGGTCTCAAAGAGTTCCAATTCCAACCTTTTACATTGTAGGTTAAAAAACTGCAAGCTGCCGTGGGGAATATGGATCACTGAACACAAAACCACAAGCAACAGAAAACTAAGAACACATATGTGCTTGACCTCAGCACTGCTGCCTGTAAGTTGTTCTCAAACCAACAAAAACATTTCAGTGGCTGGAAAAGATGAACCGGCCTGGTTGCCAAGTCATGGCCTGAACTATTCCAGGGGGCAGAAAAGACAGCTGGACTGCTGGTAAAGAACAAGGCTATTTAAGGAGACTCATTCTGGCCTAATGGAAAATGCAAGGATATAATTATCAATTATTTTAAACTAAAACAACATTTCAGATCCAGGAAAAAAAACATCACAAGGAAGCACAAGAGAGAAGCTGGTTAGATTCAGCTGGCAGCTTAATCCAGGTACAAAAAGAGCAGAATGTGCTGCTCTTTAGAAGCAAGAAGATGAGATGTTTTCCACAAGATGGTGATTCTGGACAGTGCTTCAACCCTTAAATTCAAACTCTGAATGCAGCTGCACTGTTGTTCCAAGCACTGACACAAAGCTGATGTGATCCCAGGGGCTTGGGTTATCACAAGGCAGCCACAAAAGCGGTCAGTGGAACAGCGTTAAAGAAATTATTTTTAAATATATGGCCATATGTTTATATCTCCAAGTCATACTGATGATCTGCTTTCTCTTTCAGCCCTCTGGGCAGCTGTTCCTTGTGTGCCGCACAGTGTTCCATATTAAGAATTCCTATGCAGAATTCTGGCTGTCACCCAGAATGCATATTACAGAGCAAACACACAAAGCCAAATAAACAGCACTCCTAGAGTCTCTGTGAGAAGGGCCCAGTACACAACTGTCAAGGGAGACTCAGAGCTGAAATCTCCCAGAGAGGTAAAGCTCTTGAGCATGACCGTCAAGTGCAGCCTTGTCTGCTGCAAAAAACCCACCGTTACTGAACTTACCACCATTCTTTTACCATTGCCTTAGTCACAGATTGTTAACAGCCTCAGACTTCTGAATGGCTGCCCCATCAGATGCTCGGAAGTCACAACAGCATTTAACATTATTTGTAATGAGGGAGGGCAGCAGAAAATTTTTTGTTTTTCTTTAACAGGAATGCTCCATTCAGAGCACAATGCCTATTACAAAAAAGGGCCAAAACTTTGCTTTAGAATTCAGTCAAAAGTGCAAGTTTAAAAGAATTCTCAACGTATTTATGTCCTGTTCCTTAGCACTTCCTCTGCTAGCCGTTACATATTACAGCATACAGCTCTATAAATACATGTGACAGCTCAATAGTGGAATGTCACGGTATATGATGAAACTTCTACAAAAACATTCCCCAGCACTTCCCAAAATTAGCAACTCTGAACAGCTTTTGTAATTCCTATTCAGGACTGAAGCAGATTAAATCTTCTAGAGATTTAAATACACATGCACCAAAGAATATCTTGTTTACACAGTGTTACAGTCTCCACTGCAAAGCTGTGACATGACTGTGGTGCTTATTCACATCACAGGATGTATTACTTTCTGGCTTCTAACAAACCAACAGTACTTGATTTTGAAGGCCAGAACATCCATCTGTCTTGTTGAATCTCCTGGGTCAAACATAAGTGGATGAGGCAGGGAGGAGTTCCAAGGTACAGCATAGGAAATTCAGCAGGTATAAACTGGATCTGGAAATGAAGTTGGTGATCTAATATGCTGCTGACATAGCAGCTCAGATGTAAGAGAAAAAGTAAATCATACTTCCTGGCTCTCTGTGTCAGTGGAGGTGCTATAGGGTATTTTACAGTAACCCACAGGTCCCAATCAAATTTGCATCTGAATGGTTTTACTCAGCCTCATAAACTCCCACAGAAACTTTGCTGGACATAACATTCTACCCATCTATTCCCACAGTACTATACAGTCAGCTCTGTGCCTCTAGCCTGGTTGCATATATTAAAGAAGCTTGGGGTTAGGACTGTGGTGTATCAGAGTCAAGGTCTCCACTAAGAGAATCGGGGTATTTAAAGTAACTGCACAGCCCAGGCAATATTCCTGCGATGGGTAACTGACTGCTACAGGACATCTTGGGTCAACTTCCATTCCTGGCCACCCTGTCAGAGTCACTTGGTGGACAAGGCAGGACTGGGTATTCATTCACGCTTGGCATTTGTAGATGGCAAAAATGTTTGCACCAATTGGATTTTATTGAGTGAGTCCATCTCCAGGGGTGATATATTAGAAAAAAATCTGACTCTCCTGGTGTAAACGCACGTTACAATTGCCAATGGATAGAGAAATGCAGTTGCTGACAGTCCTAGACAACTGCTATTTAAGGATGTCTATAGATATGTAACACAGGTGGCGTTTCCAGAAAACCCAACTGGAAATCCTAGGGAGAAAAAAATTTATCTTGAATGCCTAAAATTAGATATGACCAATACCAATTCTATGGGCTTGGGGAACTAGTTGATTCCTGCCTAGGTTGGACAAACAGTTCTTGAGATGACTGAACACTGTGTAGTTTTACTTTTCAGGAAGGATTTGCTCTGATACTTGAAGTCACACTGAGGGCCTCTGTGTGCAGACACAGGGAGAACTGGTGAGCAAAAGTTTTACTGCTGCACTGGTATTAGAAACATTCAGAAGTGACACTGTTGTTTTGTTGGCTAGCAGCTGCACAGAAAACTCTGGAAGGATATATTGGTGAGCCCCATGTTCCAGGAGTCTCTGACCCATCTCAACTTCTATTCCGACAGTATTAGCACAATTCACTTAGGATACGTGAGGATTGGATCAAATCTGAGAGAGGAGTTCAGTTAGGCCTAAGGAAGTTGATGCCAAGCAGAGAAAGGACAAAAGCCATCATGCACATGACACACAGCACCAGAATGTCTAGTTTTGTGCAGTTCAGCCGAGGAATTGTTGGCCTTCATATAATTCAATGCATAAGGTGTGTCACATGCCCTGGGATGAAACCAAGGCTAAAGACTACTGTCATCACAGGCACTTTAACTTACCCATGAAGAAATACTCTGGAGACTTTTTGTCTGAAGCAAAGTCTGCCATAACCCCACCAAACCGCAGCCATAGACCAAAGGCAATGACAGCCAATCCTGCCAGCTGGAAGATAAACAGACCAGTCAATAGTTTAGTAACAACTGGCTGGAGAGCATCAAAGAGGTGTCATTGGCACCTTATGCTTTCTTGAAACCCCACAGCTCAGGATTGCACTGTCAGAAAATTCAGGAAGCACTTGCCGGTGTTTGATAACAATGAATTCCTATTATAGTGCAATGTACTTCTTTCTTTCAGCTCTTCAATGTAGTGGTGTTTCTGAACTTCCTAGTGACTTTCAAACCTTGTAAGTAAGCTCATTTAGTCATCAGAACTTGGCCTGAACTGCAATGGGGAATGGAGTGGGGCGGGTTGCGGAGGGGAAGTGAGTGCCCATGAGAAGAACAGACAGGCTGCAAAACCAATGAGGAACACTGCCCTCCTTCCTAACCCTCAGAACCACACTGTAGTCAGGCAGTATGCAGGAGGCCTCTCAGGGCCTGGGTCTGGAGTGAAGATGCTGTTACTGTAGGAAAAGCACCTCTGCTGGTTTTGGCTGGGATACAGTTAATTCTATTCATAGTAGTTAGTATGGGGCCATGTTTTGGATTTGTGATGGAAACAGAGTTGATAATACAGGGATGTTTTCGTTACTGCTGAGCAGTGCTTACACAGAGTCAAGGCCTTTTCTGCTTCTCACCCCACCCCACCAGCGAGTAGGCTGGGGGTGCACAAGAAGTTGGGAGGGGACATGGCTGGGACAGCTGACCCCAACTGACCAAAGGGATATTCCATACCATATGACATCATGCTCAGCATATAAAGCTGGGGGAAGATGAAGGAAGGGGGGGACGTTCGGAGTGATGGCGTTTGTCTTCAATGATGGAGCCCTGCTTTCCTGGAGATGGCTGAACACCTGCCTGCCGATGGGAAGCAGTGAATGAATTCCTTGTGTTGCTTTCCTTGTGTGCGTGGCTTTTGCTTTACCTATTAAACTGTCTTTATCTCAACCCAGGAGTTTTCTCACTTTTGCCCTTCCGATTCTCTCCCCCATCCCACCGGGAGGGAGTAAGCGAGTGGCTGTGTGGGGCTTAGTTGCCAGCTGCGGTTAAACCATGACAGCACCTAGCTGTTTTAGGGCTAAATAACAGCGTTTTGGGCCCCCTTCCCCTCTATGTATCACAGGTCCAGCTCCAGTGTCACGGGATATATGATGCTGTAGAGACCATGTGCCATTTCAGAATTGCTGCTGCTGCTCAGTTGTAAGAAGGGTTCTGTTTAGAGGCTTACCAGAAAGAGAGGCTTGTGTTGTTCTTAGGGATGTGCTGATGTTAAGTGTGTTTGGACCAATTATGACAGGGCATTTTTCTGTAAATCACCATGGGACCCCCTATCAGAACTAGGAGGTAAAAGGATTATTACAGTGTACAATATCTAGGATCACAGAAATGACTAACAAACAAGTGATGGATGCCGTGAAATGCAAGGAAAAATTCCCTTTAATGCGAACAAGACTAGATCAAAAAAGAGCATCAAGGCATGTTGTTTGAGGGGGAAGATCTATAGACCATAGAGTGGTCTCAGACCCACCGCATGCCAGACATACTTAAAAGCCTACCAGGCAATGCTGTGTGTCCTGGCAGACAGCTTCAGCATCCTGCAGGACCAGGCACAATGCTCTGCTACTGTTCTGATGGAGGCCCAGAGCCTAGGTCTGTAGCAACTGTGCAACCTGAACTAGGTTCACAAAACACCTGCTGCTTACCATACCCTTGGCAGCCTGGCATGGTGCTTTTTTAATCTGTCCTGCATTGCCTGGCACTTAATTCATCTGGCATAGGTACAGCAAGCAAAGAAAGCAGGCAAGCACATGGCTGAAGAGCTTGGGATCACAGCTTTCCTCACAGAATTGTCACAGCACAGAGTGTGAGGGTCCCCTGCCACCCTGGTCATAGCATTTGAACCTCCCTGGTTGTATGCATGGGCTCAGCCTTTGGACTGCCAGAGCACACCAGGAGCCCCCTCCTGTCAGTCCAGGCTTCTAAGTGCCCCTGGTAGTTTGGATGGGTTTGAAATGAATGCCCCCAGTCCAGCTGGGGAGATGGTTTCTTCCATCTCAGTGAAAAGGCAGATAACAAAATACAGTAATTGTCACTTTTGTGAAACAACATAACACAAAGCTTTGTCCTTCTAGTGACTTGCAGCTGCAGCTGGGCAACATCACTCTGCTCCTACAGCTTGAGCACAGCAGCACTGTGTACCCGGAGCTTGCAGTGCTGTCACCAAGAGGGAAAAGCATTTGGTTTAACTGTGTTTCAAGCATAAAGGAGACAAAAGCCCAAAACTGCTTGCTCCAGAGAGGCTGGACGGGATTATTTTGTGACTTCTTTTTAAAAAACAGTGAATCAGAAAGAAAGAAAAAGACATTTAAGAAGATAACATTGCTAATTGTTTTCCAGTGTGAAAAACTGGAAAGCTACTGTAAGGGAGAACACAGCATGAGGGAAAGTGAAAGAAAAAAGAAAGCTTGAATTCAGTTGTGCTATGGAACTGTCAGACTATTAAAAAGGTGCAATGAGGGGAGAATGGGCATAGCATTCTCTAAATCTCTTGAGGGTTCTGCAGTAGACACTATTCATTGCCACATTAGGGTAGCTTTCAGCAAAGTAAGCGCAATATGATGCAAGGACTTTCTCTTAGGATGAACTTGTAAAAGTAGCAGCTGTTGGCTCACTATTTGAAATTACATTATTAAAAAGCATCGTGATGCTGTGAAGAAGTGTTCCGCTGCAATATGCTGCATGGGATGCTGGGGGAACCTCTCACAGCCTCCTGTTGTTTGAAATTTTGCACTTGTTGGGGAAATGGTCACTACTTGAAATTATCAGTTAAGAAAGATGTCTTTTCTCAGCAATGTCATCTTTTATCAAGTCCGTATTTTCCCAGGAAGAGCTGTATCTTTATAGAAGCGAGTGCCAGTCGAGAGCACTGCTAGGGCACTCTTGCAGCTAAGCTCGGGCAGCCTGTCCTGCAGCACTCCGCCGAGGGACCCGCACACCTCCTCAACGCTCGCCCTGGCGCGGAGCAGCCCCGGGGGCCGCCCCAGCGGAGGCCGGCGCACGGCAGGCTGGCGCCCCGCCGGCCGCCGCCTGCTGCCCGCGCTCTCCCCNGGGCTTCGCGGGCGCCTCTCCGCCCTCGCCAGCTGGGCAGCGGCGGCACCTTGCTCTGTGCCGGGGCTGCTGCTCCGCGCTCGCCTGCAGCCTGGCACCGCTTCCTCCTTTTTCCCCCCCCCTCTCTTCCCCCTCTCTTCCCCCCCCCCCCGCTCTCTCGCTCTCTCTCTGCCCCCCTTGCACTGGGGGGGCTTTTTTTTCCCCCCTTCCTCCTCGCTCTCGCTTTCCGAAGGGTCCTGCCAAGATGCTAAGTTGGAAATTGCAGCTCCTGACGCCTTCTGCGCGGCCCGGCGAGGCTCCTCCTTCGCGGGGTGTTGTCAGTGGAAGGACTGGCAGGACCCCGCTGGGCTGCCGCGGCCGGGCCCAACCAGCGGGAGGGCTCCGCGCTTCCCTGGGCCCTCCCCAGCGCTCAGAGGCTCAAGTGCGCCGGCTCCTGGATTGCAGTCACCTCCGAGCCATTTGAGATCAGCTCCAACTTTCGGCATGTGCTAAATACCGTGCGGAGCCGCGCTGCGCCGGAATGCAAGCCAATCAGTATATGAAAAAAAAATAGATATTTAATAAGATTTATTAGCCGCCCGGCTCCCCCTCTGCGCAGCCACCCCTCCTCTTGCTCTCTGCTCCCTGCCCCTCCCTCCACTAAATCACTGGAGGTGGGATATACGGCGGGGGTGTGGTGGTGTTAGTTTTTCATTTCTAAACAAAAAAGGCGATTTTCGGCGGGGAAGCGCCGCGCCGCAGCCCGGTCCGGTCCGGCAGCGCTGGGATGCGCGGCCGGTCGCGCCGTCGGGGCGGGGGCCGCGCCGGGGCCACCCCGCCGCCGGACCTGTTGCGGCGGCTGTGCGAGCGGAGCTGCGGCGGGGGGTCCCCGGGAGCGCGGCGCCGGGGCCCGGCGGGGAGGGGGGTTTGGCTTCGCGGAGGGCTCGGGGGGCCGTGAGCGGGGCGGGGGGGGATTTAGTCTTTCCCAGCGCCGGTCCCGGGAGAAGGGGAATCCGGAGGGGGAGCGGTGGGGCGGAGATGGGTCTGCAGAAACCGTTCAGAAGGAGGGTTTGCCCGCGGATCTATAGAATACAGCAGGTATCCTCCCCCTCCCCGACTCGTAAAAGGGTCGAGGCGAAAGCAGATTAAAACCATATGAACCGGGATAAATCCCCGCCGATCGGGAGATGTAATCTCCTTTGATTCCACCAGATATATTTCCCCACAGGAACATATCCCGATTTATTCCCTCCTCGCTTGTTTTCCCTCGCGGCTGAGGCAAGGCGCTGCTCCCGCGGCCGCGGACCCTGCCCTCCGCCGCGGCTCCGCGCCCCCGGCCGCCCGGGACCCGCCTCGCACCCGCCGTGTCTTTCCCGGGGAGGGAGGCGATTTAATTAGATCTATCTTACTTATTTTTATCTTGTAACTTATGCATCTCCCGGCCCTAATTCCTCTCGCCGCTGGCCCCAGCGGGCAGGACGCGGAGACGCGGGGGGGGTGTGTGTGTGTGTGTCTGTTTTAAAACGGGCGGGCCGGGGCAGGAGCTCCCCGGGACGCCGGGGAGGCGGCAGCGGCGCCGCCCCTCTCCGTCCCTCCGGGGTTTTTGCCCGGCGGCAGCGGCCACAGMCCCCCAGCCACGCGGCGGGGCACGGGCTGAGCCTTCCCGAGCGGCCCCGCTGCGGGGCCGGGGGCGGCGGGCAGGGCCGGGCCGGGGGGCGGCGGCGGCGCCTCGGCGGGAAGGGACGGGGCGGGCAGAGCGCGCTCTCCCCGGTGTGTTCGGGGGGGATCACGGCAGGGCCGGGGGCGGCGGGGCGGGCGCGGCCCGCACTACACTACCCAGCAGGCCGTGGCCCCGCCCGTCCCGCCCCCGCCCCTCCCGGCGCATGATTGGCTGTCCTGCCGCCGGCGGTGGGTCCTCCCCTTCTTCCATTGGCCTGCGGAACTGTTCCTCAGCGCGGGGAGGAGGGGGTGTGGAGGGGCGGGGGCGGCACGCGGCGTCGTTGCTGGGGAGTCCGGAAGCGGCGCTGACAGGACGGCGCGCGGAGGCGCTGCGGGCCGAGGCGGTCGCCTCCCGGCCCGGCTCGGCTCAGCCCAGCCCAGCCCGTGGCGGCTGCGGGTCGGGTCGGGCCGGCCCCGGCCGGCGAGGTGAGGAAGCGCGGCGGAAGCGTCTCCCGCCGCGCGGCGGGACCTCGGGGCCGCGGGGGCCCGCGGCGGCGCGGGCCGGGCTTTGTGCGCAGAGCGGTGCCCGAGGGCGCGAGGACGGCCCTCCGCGGCCCTGCCCTGAGGGGCCGGGCCCGCTGCCCGGGCCCGCTGGCCACACGGCGGTGTTTCCCGGCGTCGGCGCGCCGGCCGGGCGCAAGGCAACCGCCCTCCGGCGGGGTCTGGCCGTCCTGCCCGGGCGGGGTCGGGCGGCCGCGGGAGCAGAGGGGCGCGGCCCGTGGCTCTGCCGTGCGGGCGGCGGCGGCTCTGCTTGCCCGCCCGGCTGCCGCCGGCGCCGCAGTAGCGGCCGTGGGACACGCGGAAGGCCCTGCCGCCCTTTTTTCCGCGTGGACGCAATAAAATCCCTCTCGGCCTTCTGGGCGTGGCATGTGTCTCAGGCCAAGACTTTGAATTAGACGCTTTAATTTTGCAGATACTAGAATGCGTGCCCACAAAATTATAAGCAAGATCGAGAATTTGATGTGTGAAGTCCGAGGATAGCAGGAAAAGGGCCATTCTCCTTAAAACTGTTTTTGCTTACACTCACAAACTAAGGGTCCCTAAAGTTCATTTTCCAATCACTAATACTTCCACTTTTGTTCTCAAGATTTGACCAAAAATGGCGACTCTGTTGTCAAAATCTTAGATTTTTCTCCCCTTACAATTTTTTTCAGCTGCTGTTTTCTTTCACAGTCTTCAGAAAGTCTGAGTCAGAAGCTGCCTGCGGGGCTTTGACAAGGGAGCACAAGGTAAGGTAGAGTCTCTTGAGAAGCGGGTTTTCTATGTTAAACATTTCCTGTCAATATTTAAAGAATAAAGCAGTTATTTCCTGTTTTGTGCTATATTAAAGTAACTGTACAGTTTTACCTATCCAGATTGTTTTCATGTTTAGAATCAGTTTTTCCCAAGGTGTGTATGGAAACCACGCAAAAAGGAAAAGATGCTTGGGTCTTGTTATTTTGAATGCAATTACACTCATCTGATGATCCAGTAATACTGAAGGATGTTGGAGGTGGTTTCTATTTCACTCACTTTGCTGTTTATTTTCAGCTGCTTTAAAACCTGGCAGCATTTTGGGAAAATCATCCCAAATAGATTATTTGAATTGCAACGGCAGAGTTTTATTAAGAATCTCTTGTTCCATTTGCAATGAAATACACTTTATTAGTTTTTTTAAAGAAACATTCAACCTACCTTATGACACAAAGCAAAACCCTGCAATTTCCCTTTTTTGCTTCAGAGTGATGCTGTGCTAAATGGTAGTGACCTACCAGGTCCAATATATTCCTTCTAAAATAACAAAAACATGAATCCATTTGAATAGACAAAATAACTTAATGAGATGTATCAAACAGTAGGAAAAGACTTCATTATCCCCTGGTACATTTGAAGCAATAAAAAATTTAAGAGAGGGAGCAGTTTTGCGTTGGCTTATGACAGCAAAATAGATAGTTTTTGAAAAAGTCTTTTATCAGGCTTCTCTATTTCTCTAGTAATTTTCATGCTAATTTTCTCTAAAAGTTTAGGAATGGAGCATTCAGCCTTCATAAGTAGTAGGTCTCCTTGCTACATAATTCTTGCAGTGAATGAAATCCAGCTGAACTGATGCTAAATTTATCAGGAAGGTCTTGCTCTTTCCAGCTAGCAGTTTCAACTGGTGTTGTGAGTAGTGGCATCGGTTTGATATTCTACTGTATGTGGCTGGGCTTTTCTGGTCATTTGTTGTTGCAGATACATTTATGTTAATATTCCATTGCTTCCGGAAGAAAGTCATTCATGGTGACAAGAGCATATTCTCTTGTTGTCTAGCTCTTTTGACTGTATTCAGGAAGTGTGAGATCACTCGATGTGGACTTGATTCAGTCTTTTTGTGATTATTTTTTCTCAAAAGCATTTCAGAAGTGGTGATTTAGCTGCTTCTGCATTATTCTTTCTGTAAAATGTGTTCACAGGGCTATGGCAAGGGGGCCAGCAAACAGTCCATGCACAAAATGTTAGCCTGTGAACTTCAGTCTTGATCTCACTCCCCTAACTAAGCCTCTTAAGCCAAAGTTCTTGTAGAGGTTCTGTAGCACAGAATGTCTCTTCTTCCTCAAAGCAGATCAAAAGATCATCTTTCAAAAACTGTCCTTTAGAGCTCCACAATTTCTCACAGAGCTCTGGGCAGGATTTTTAGACTCCTCAGTATCTGGATCTAGCAAAGTCTGTTCCTAGGAGTTACAGGCAGTTTTCAATAACAGGGAGCCATGAAGAAAATTCCCCCCCCCCTTTTTTTTTTCCAATTTAAAACCAAAAATCTGGATTTGAATAAACACTTTGCAAATTTCTATCGTTGCAAATTGCAATCCAGTTTCAAGGGCAACAAATGAAATTTACATTTGGGTTTTAATTTAGCTGTCAATAAAACCTTTTAATCTAGGAGACAGATGAGTAAGCAACAGTGGAAGGCAGAAGGCATATCTGGCTAAATTAGTATCCACAGCTTTACTGGGTGGACAATGACCCACTGGCTCATGGGATATGGCTCTGCCATATATCTCCCTGCATGATTCAGGGCCGCTGACTTAACCTGTGAGCCCTGGTTTGTCTCATCTACTCAGTGTGTGTGCTCTTCATGGCAGGGATGGTTACTGTATGTGCACGCAGCCAAAAGGAGGAAAATCTTGGTTCTTCTTGGTGCCTTTATTTTGGCTAGACCTAACCAGGATTAAAATTAAACGTGTTCTTTCAGAAAAGTGCTTTTTTTTCTTTTTTTGAACTGGAGCTCATTGTGAGCTGATGACAGATTCAGGAGTGCCAAGGGAGAATCTGAGTGAATATATGGGGAGGAGCTGTGGGGACAGGACCCCTTTACTTTGGAGGGGAGAGCTGTTTGCTGACTAGGTTCAATGGGTGGTACCTTAATCACCACAGAAAACCGATTTAGGCAGGAGAGCAGGTTTAATGAAGTGATTGCACAGTCACTCTGCAGAAGGTACAAATGAAGACGAGACAAATTATTCAGAGAGTTAGTGGCAGGGAGTGTGTGGGGTCTATATCTTGCCCTTTTTCCCCAGCCTTCCATGTTGACCCTGTCAACTGGCTACAAGGTCAGTACCCACCTGAATTCCAACATACTGCTTTTCACTACACAGTTCTTAGCTTCTCTGGGAAGCACTTCACAGCTTCCTCCTGCGGTGCCCCTGTGAATAGTCATGCATGGTGAGGTCAAATAACCAAGAGCTGTGCTGACAGTGAGCGATGTTATAGGACCTCAAAAGATCTCTGAAAGAACTATGAAAGTCCAGGTTCAGGACGAGGTTTCTTCTGCTCTCTGTGTTGCTGCCAGCTCAGTCTCAGGCCCCTCAGCCCTCCCAGGATCTGAGCCTCGGATGCGGCACAGTGACTAGATGGCCAGGACAAAATGTAGGACAGAAACCAGAAGTGTCTCTGCAGCTTTCTCCTCAGAAGTGATGCCAACCACAAAGCAGAAACCACTGTTCAGGACTCGGTGGGACCACGTCCCTCTCTGTCCCCTCCTCGGCCCGCTGCCGGTGCCGCTGGCTGGGCGGGTGAGGCTGGTTTTGCCACCCTGGCTGCTCCTCCGCGTGCTGCGTGCGGCAGCGCCCTCTGCTGGCGCCTGCCGACCGGGCTGCGCGCAGGGCCGGCGGCGCTGAGCAAGGCAAGGAYAGCGGGGGCCGGGAGAAGGTAGGCGGCCTGGCGACGGAGAGAAAAAGGACATCTGGTCTGACACACTTCGCCCTCCTGGTGTTTTGTGGTAAGTGTTAATGCTGTAACAATGGGCTTGGGCGGCTGCCTCACTCCAGATATGTAGATTTCTACCTCAAATCCAATGTATTTATTGCTCTAAAAGTACCAACCTCTCTTATTCCACTTCATGTTCTCTGCTTTTCTCTGGTAATCAGTGGCTATGCAACCCTGACATTTATTATAATAATGTTTGTGATTTCCAGGTTTTCTATCCATTAAGAGATTTTTGAGAAAAACTACAAAGGTGATTGATATTTTCATTTCATAGGCTATTATGGAACAAATCAATATAATTAAGGAAAGAAGGGACTCATTTTTTGTCAATAGGATTATCAAATTGTGAAGTAAACATTCAGTTGGTAGACAATTCACAACATTATTTCATGAGCTGCGCTAGTTAGTCATATTTGCTGTGAAGACTGATATTTTATTTCCATCTTGAGCATGTCCAGCTTCAAAATCCATGGATTGTATTGCTTTATATATTAAAGAGCCTTCTATTATCGAAGTGTCCTTTCCCCCATAGTATATAGATATATAAGATATACATAGTATATCTTAGATGAAACAAGCATATGGATATTTGTTACAGCTTTCTAACCTGGAAATTTCTTTGCAGTTAGATTTACAATTATGCAGATCCTGGGGCAAAGACCATTTGGTTTTGGTTATTTTCTCATTGCAGAGCATGCTGGGAAACTTTTGAAAGAAGTGTTATCCAACTGTAGCACTAGATATTTAGATACCGCTAAACATATGGTATTACTTTTATTTGTAATGACAGATGGATAAGAAACTATCCTTGCTTGAGCAAGTGCTGTTTAATTTCAATTACTAGAAGAAAGCCTGAGTTTTTAATCCCATAAAGATCATCCCTAAACTGACGTCAGAATTAAAACGTTTAAAATGTATCCCTAGAGGCCTGAATTTTACTATTCTCCTTCCAGGACTGACCTACTCTTCCTCTGTTTTTCATTGTCTTCCAAATTGTTCCCTGCTAACCCATTGATCTTCGAGAGATTAGGAGGGCACAATATTGTTATTTCTTTCTGGTGTTCAACTGTTTCCTAAGTGTTTTACAAGCACGCGCCTACAATTATTCCAGTTTTATGCTTTATGAACAGGAAAACTTTCATATGCATGCTTCTTAGCTCTGCAGAGGATTGTTGAAGTTTCCTGTTTCTCAGCTCTTTCTAAGCATGCTAAGCTCAAATTCCCTGTTCAAGGTCCAAAACAGGCCTTCATAGAAGCATAGGCCAGGGAATGAGGAGGAGCTCCCTTAAAAAAAAAAATCTTATTTCCTGGCTTAAATGTGTAATTTACATGGAACTACAACTGACTTTAAATTCCAAGCAAACAGCCCAGAAACCATAATGGACTCCCATTCTGACAGGGACAATGAAACTTGCATCATACAGATGCATGTTGGCATCTGTATTGCTGTTTCCATTTCCACTGAGTAATTGCCGGAATGCTAGGCCTGGCAACACTGCCTCTGTCTCAGAATGCAGCTCAGGAATTGCTCCCTGGACTACAAAGGAGGTCAGAAGGGACTGTGCTTCTCCAACTGTCTGAGCAAATAGCCTGCTGCTTTGTTTCCTTCCACACTTTTTAATTTTTTTAAATATATTTACTTGCTTTGCATCAGGAACTTGCATGACAGATCAGTCTGCAAAGCTTATACGAGCCTGTTGAGAACTATGGTTGGATCCCCTGACAACTGCACTGGCCTGTTTTTCTCTTTTTAGGAGTGTCCAGAAGTTGCTGTGCTTCAAATCCTGGCCTTTCTCTGAAAGCTGCTTTTCCAAAAAAGCATTGCAAGTCTGTAAAATCACAGAATCCTGTAAACTACTTAATTTCTACAGCAAGCAGGATCCAGATATTATTTCTAGCATCTCCCCTTAATGGCCAAAATGGGAATGAGAATAGAAGAATACCTCGTTTTCTTTTCTGTTCTCTCCCAGTAAGCAGCTCTCAGTCCCAGTTTGGCTTTTTGAGTCCCCCTCCCAGCTCCCCGCTAAACAAATGAGAGGCATTTATCCAATTACCAGTTAATATATTCTCTTTGCAGAAGGACTGCTCTTTGGGCCTGATTTCTCCCTACTCAGGTAGATTTCCAATTATGTGGATTGCATACTTCCACTTTGATTCAGCAACTCTTCCTACTAAGGTAAGTTCCTCTGCAAGGTGCAGATGAGTGGTCCTTAATATTTATACAAATGACCATCCCGTGTGTGAGTTCAGTGAACAGGGCATGTCTGCAGAAAGACTGATGATGACATAGTTTGCAGGCTCATGTAAACAGTCACAGCATGCACAGCC
This sequence comes from Phoebastria nigripes, assembly GCA_035582835.1. Lineage (NCBI taxonomy): Eukaryota > Metazoa > Chordata > Aves > Procellariiformes > Diomedeidae > Phoebastria > Phoebastria nigripes. The sequence goes on along the minus strand of JAYKAV010003266.1, from coordinate 143,362 downwards.
TCTTAGGCGTGATTGCATGTGTTCTGAAGGAACATTTCCACTAAATTTTCCCTAGCCAAAGGAAGAATAGAAATAAGGTTCCATATCATAGCTGAACTATCTGCTGTCATCTTTATCTTAAAAGAATGCGCTCCCCTCCAGAAAATCAACAGAGACAAACATGTATAATAGAAGCTGGAGTTGGCTTGCATGTTTGTGAAGAGCCCCTTTCACACATTTTTGCCATAGCAACATCCAGTTCTCAGAAGTGGAGTGTTTCCTTGACTTGGGATGAAACAAAGCACTGCCCAGAAAGGAAGCTTTGTCCCTGGTTAACGTTGTCCCTGGACAAGAAGTGACTGTTACAAAAAGTAAGTTTAGTTGTTTCTGCTACCCATTAAGCAGTAGCGCATTCTGGGCAGTTGACGTTGACAGGTCCATGAACTATCTATGATAAAATGTAATGAACGCCCATGAAATGTTTTAATTTGGCTTCATTTCCCTGCAAGGATTTGAAGAGTAAGGAGATGTTTTGTTTCCCAGGAAACCTGGGCTAGAGGGTAATAACATGATCTGTCAAACTGTGAAAAATACTAAGGAAAAACAGGTTATCAAAACTATTGCTCAAGGGTTAATTAGAAGGAATTCTTCTGCTATGTATGATGGCTAAGATCGTTTTGAGCTAATCTAGCTGGTTGGGTCAGCGTGGAAAATGAGGTATGGAACTAGTTCTATGTTGAGTCATAGGGGGTCCGGGACAGCTGTACAGGGATAAACTTATTTGGCCTAGGCCTAAGAGTCTCTGCTGTGGATTACAGTGTGATCAACTACTGAATATGAATGTTTAGACCACAGAAATGAATGGCATTTGCCTGTGCACAGCCTGATTTCATGTTACTGAATATACATTTCTTTTCTTTTCTACCATGCTTTAAAACACAAAACCCGTATATAGCTTAAAAAACATGCCAGCAATAATAGAGTGTGAGATACTGTTTCCTCACATGGCCTTTCTGTCCTTATAAACTGACAATTTCCAGGACATATGTCATATTACAACGCAAGCTTTAAACACAAAGTAAAAAATGTTTTGAAAAGGCCATCTGTAGAATGAGTCTTTAATGGGCCTTGATTTAAAGAGGTGAGATGCTCTCCCTGAAGTACAACATATTCTGGCACTGCCTACCTGCTCTTTTACTCCCTCTTTTGTATGTGATCCTTAGACTCCCTCTCCATGTTCTCTTTTGAGACTTACTGTGTGCTCTTTCACATCATAACTGAAACTGTTCTGGAGCTGGGGCAGATTTCTTCATGATAATTATTCCAAGAGGAGCCATCTTGATCTTCACCATGCTGCTTTGCAATGGAGAACATGCTGGTCTGAAGTAGTAAACACTTTTCCTTGACCTAAAAGGAGAGGATCCAAATGCATGTTTTGTTTTGTTTTGTGGTATGTTCACTTATACATGGCATGTTAAAAAATAACTGTGCCTTAGCATTCCTTCCACCACTAATAAGAATGCCCTGTTCAACCTGAACCCTATCCCTCCAAAATCAAACAGTGTGCTGCTTTTCACTTTGAAACTAAAAATACCGCAAGGTAGAAACTAGTAACCTTGCTGTATGCGCTGCTGGAAAAAGCATGAAGATAGATCCTTACCTGTACATCTCATTATAAAGTAAGATCTTAATACTCCAAAACCGTAATATCCTAAAATGCATTCTCATAGTGTCAAAGTCAGGTAATATTCCGGCAATGGAAAGAATATGTCCCAAGCATCAAGCCTTAAAAATTCATTTTATTCTTCAAATATGTTATACTGGCCATGGTGGAGAATGTCACGTAAGTACAAATAAAAGAGTGTAGTATGGAAGGATAGCACAGGATTCAACACTGTCTTTTACAGACTCTGCAAATTCTTGGACTGCATATACCAAGAAGTGGATGCATACTTGCATGTGTACTTTTCTCCTATATTTACAGACTTCTCAGTGTGAAGGACTGACATTATAATCCTCAGTCTTACAGACTGAATGCCTTGACACATGAAAAGGCTGTTTTTCCAGAGCTTCTGGCTTTTGTATGTTCATTTATTCTGGGCTCAGGATGCTTTCACAGGTCTAGGAGGCACGTATCACAACCAGCGTGAGGCCCAGCATGAAAGTGGAGATTTTCTGCAGAGACTGGGCTACTGGAGTGATCCCAGAACTGTAAGTTCTTGAGTACTTGTCCTAGCTCAGTCTTGTGGTTTACTCCCATGTAAATCTGTTCTTCTCTTCAGGGAATTAAAATCTAATACATAAAAAAGGGTCTAAGAGTGACTTATTTCATAGTGGTCTGGGACTGTTTATTAGAGAAAGCCTATAAAAAGCTCTGCTAATCTCTGTGCTGTATGCTATGATCTAGGGGAGGGTGTGCAGTTCTGCTCTTTGCCTGGAAAGTAACAGGGTTCCTGTACTGTGTCTCAACAGCAGAAATTCAGGGTACTGTACGGTACTGCAAGCATTGCCAGCCATTCCAGGAATACCGCTGAGGCAATTGCCTGGGGGCACATGTAATTTCATCCAGTCAGCACGGAGGTCCCAAAGGCCCCGACTCACAATCTGCATCACAGAATGGAACATGCTCTTGCTGCTGTCTTGATTTGAAAATTGTTTGAGCCAAGAAGGAAAAGGAAACTGTTCCAAAGGGCAACGGAAAAAAGAAAGTTACTTAAATTCAAAGCGTATGCCTCAGGATCAAGGAAGTTTACTAGACAGGTTTTAAACTACGCATTTCTGTGGTCCTTCAAAAATGCGTCAACATTGGAATGTGAAATAAGAGAACTGAGTGGTGAAATGTGCCACATATTTTCTGCATTTCACTTTACTGACATAAAGGACAGTGGTGATTTGTAACATGATGAGAAATAACAGTTCCATCAGTGAGTTTTGTAAGTTGGGTCAGCTCCTGGGGAACGAATGAGCGATATATTGCCTGGCATGCTCCCATCAAGAGATTCTGGCTTCAGTTCAGATCTACCTCTAGCTGGCATAATCATTCCAGCAACGGAAGATGAAGACCATAAGCAGCAGGGATTGAATAGCACTTGCAGGGCTTGCATCTCATTATGATGGTGGATGGGGCAGCCCAGCAGACATCAGAAGTCCTTAAAGAGAAGTGTCTGCTTCCACAGAACTACTTTAAGCTAGGAATTGATGGAGGTTTAGACATTTTTTCAAGTTCACTATATAATGACAGCAGCAGAAGATAATGTATAAACTGTAGCAGGTGCTCAGTATCACAGAGGAATGCTCACTAAAACCCAAGACAGATGGATATCTGAACATATATTGTTTATTGTCTTAAAGAATGTAATTTTTTTCTTTTTGTTGGTTAAATAGAAGAAAACAAGGGAACTGAAAAAGTCTAGTAAGCCCATTTTTTTTTCTATTTCACTCAGTGCTTGACGGCTTTCAATCAAGAAAGATAGCTTTTAAAACAAACAGACAAACAATATTTTATTGCTACACCATTAGTAGCATTTGGTTAGTGTTGTATCTGGGGGACCACCAAGCTGCCTGCTATACCTGTACTACGAAATGTGATTTTCTTCTTGGCACAGCAAAACTCTGCCTGTGTTGTATCAGAAGAATTATTTGGACACAGAGTTCAGTTATCTAAGAGAAGTTTTGGGTTCTGTTGCAAGGAATCTTCAATCCAACAAGTTGACAGTAAATGATTTTATTAATTTTTGGGAAGATTTCTCTGCTATGTAATCTGTTCTACAGGCTACATAATGGTAATGGCTCCACTTCCAATAGTGTGACTCGAGTTAGCCATGTGAAAGACTGGCAACAGGAGTGCCTTTCTCCTCCTCCTCACAGAGTAAATTTCTCTGCTGGGCTGCATGTTGACTTTAGTAGTTTTTACACATGTAAGGTATCTTCAGAGCATGCCTCCTTGGTAGGTCTTCTGGGGGTATAGGCAGAGATAAGATGCCACTCCTCTGGCTGGGCAGCTTCTTTACATGCACTATGAATGTTGTGGGAACTTTGTGGTCCAGAGTCTAAGCACCAACTAAATATAAGTATTGCTGCAGGATGAGCTGTTGCTGAGGAACAGAATCTCAGTCACTGACTGAGGAGCCTAAATAGGTTTTCTGAATTTTACCCTGATTTACTCCTTTGCAAGGACAAAATAGAAGGGAAGGGTCCAATATGAGCTTCATTCTGTCATGTAAATGCTTGCTTCTCAAATAAAATGAAATGGTGCTGAGTTTTGCGTGCATCTTCCATGGAAATTTGCTAGGAATCAGATGAACTGAGAAGAGGAGGACCTCTCAAAAAGTATGTATCCAAAGCTACTCTTGACCTATTTATACAAAGTTGTTGCATCTGTAACAACTGCTAGCATGTTAGAGATGTACAAAATGTTCTTCCAGAGCAAACATACTCGTACAAATTCAGATATATTTGGCAACTCATAAAGGTGTTCAACTGTTCATGTATCTGGGTAGAAAAGTCAACTAGTTTTGATTTTAAGACTGAAGTTAGGTGCTAATAGTGACTGATGTTTTTCTCAAGAACCTGCCACTAAGACCAAAATTGCCTTTTCCACGCTAAGTCAAATTTGCCCATGTCTATAATCACTATTTATTGTATGCTTAAGTATACCAAACTTCAGTGAGTTTTATAACCCTCCTCCCCTTCCCCAATTCCTACTAACCCCTGTAAGAAGCACTCATTGGGGACTGTTAAGTTAAAATATTTGCAGTGTAGAAAAGGAAAATCACAGCAGTACTAGGACATACTTTACTAGGTTGGTCCTATTTCATATGGATCCTTATTCCAATCTTGATAGAATCCGATTTGCTCTTCTGTTCACATGCCTCCCTGAGCACTGCTTTTCTGCTTCTGGCTTGAAAATTTCACAATTCACACCAATTTCAGGCATGTCAGAAGAATGAAGAGAAAGCCATTATGCATAACGGTCATATAAACAAATTGATGCAAGGACTTACTACTGAAGACAAGAAAAAAAAAAGAGTTGAATAGTCACAAAATTGACAAGAACAAGGCATGTTGTGGGAACTGCTATTCACAGGCATGACGCTAGAAAACAAAAGGGGAACTTTAGTCTCATACCTGACTTGCTCAGAATTTAAAAAAAAGGGAATTTTGATGAAGCAAATGTTTTAAGAAGACCCAAACAGGCAAGAGAAAAAATCCAGCCTGTTTTAATGAAAGTTCTAAAAATATTCAGCAGTAATGTTGGTATCCCACCAACAGCTGTGGGGGATAGCTGGGCTGTTCCTCAAAAGACTCCCAGTTATCAGAACACACATTTTACAAAGAGGATTCATGTCTAAATTGTTTTCTTCGGAATTAGTTACTAGCTGACTTTTAAAGATGGTTAAAATTCCCATGGTGTGGGGATTCACTTATTTCTGAACTCAGGGAGACTACAGGGTGGGCAAAAATGTGTGTATAAAGAGATACACAGTGATGTGAGGGGAAAATATTACTGCAAAGGCCATATTGGCACACAGACACATATACAACATGAAAATGGAGCGTATGCAGGAGTTCAGGGGAAAGAAGAACTATAAGGCTAAGGATAAAAAGACATGAAACAGAGAATTTGAAGGAAATATATTACTGCAATCATACTGTGATACTGTATGTGTACAACAAGAGAAAATTTCTGTCAGGGAGAGCTGCTGATCCTGGCCACAGCTGCTACTGCTGATTGGAAAGTTGCCAGTGTTTTAAATAGACTTCTACATTTTCCCAGGTCTTAGTAGTAATAGAAAAGGCCATTAAGAACAGAATAGGATGCAGTGGTTAGGAAAAATGGGGAAAAAGGTATTGGAATTTCATTACCGTCTGTGAACCATAGAGGAGAATTTGAGAGATCCAGTTCTAGTGTTTAAATTTGTTTGTGTAAAGGTGAACCAAATGACAGGACTCTTCCTTTGAAATCATTCCACAGCTGGATAGTTCGGGCTGTCCTTTACTTCCACTATTCTCACTCTAAATTTTCTTTTTCCTGTTCTTCTTCTTAAAACAAACATTACTGAATTCCAGAAGGCTAATACTAGGAAAGTACTCCCCCTATTCTTACACTTACATTCTCAAGCTGTTTCTTTAAGCGCTGGCAGGAACCAGTAAAAGTAGATGGACCATTGGTATGACCAGAACATGTATTTGTATATCTGGCATTTCTTTCAAGTCAGTTCTGAGAATTTCACTGCTCTGCAAGATGTCTGAAAAAATTATATTAATCCACAGCCTGTACTCTTCCCATTTCTACCTTCAGTTTGGAAAAAAACAACCCATTTGGTGCCTGAGTCTGTTAGCTTTCATGGTGTGCACACTACTGAAGCTAAGTAAGTGTATTAGCTTAAACAGGAAGCTTATTTCAAAGACTATGCACCACAGCCAGGAAAGCTTCCAGAAACATATGCTCTGAGATGATCTAAGCATGTTCATTATTCAGACTGTGAATAGCTTTAAAAGGGCCAAATTTCTTAGGGTTGAATCAGCTAGGAAAGTAATTAGAATAGAAAAGTAAGAATCACTTGAGCATTTCAGAAAATTTTTATTGTGGCCAAAAAGCTACTAAAAATGTAGTAGAAAGAAAAATAAAATTTACTTTGATAAATACATATTAAAAGTTTGGAAATACAAGAAACTGAAAAAGTAAGTAGAAGGACCATAATTTTTTTTCCAGAATGGTGATGCTCTAAACCCATCTATATCAAAAAGAAGAACCCAACAGCAGCATCACTTCACAAGCAGATATAATGGTCATGAAAAATTCAGACATGTTTGGTAAATTTTGCTATTTTGCATTTTGGGAATAAAACAGGTAATATGCCTGTGAAACTAGCCGTAACTATCATTCAGCAATTTTACAAAAAAAATCACAATCACCATCAATTTTTCAGTCAAAGTATTTTTCACAGTGGCTTATGTAATAAAATTCTATGGACGTATAAAAATGTTTCAAACCAAATACAAACCCTCTCATTTAGTCCCACAAAAGTGGGAAAAGCATGGACTAGATATTCTGAAACCACACTAGAGGGCACTTGAGCTGTTTCTTCCAGAGTAGGTAAAGGTCAGAATAGTAGGATGCTTACTCAGGAGCAGCAGTGGACAGAATTGCACGTGAGAATTAGTAGGATTTATCGGTATCAGGTTGGTAGAACAATTGGTGATTTTCCCCAACAGCCTACTGTGGGGGAGTAGGTGTAAATTTCCAGGTGTAAATTTGCTGGGTAATGTGAGCAATTACGAGGAAATAATCTAAAGATTGCTGATTGATTGCAACAGTGTTTTGTCTTTGTACATGGATCAACCACAGAAATGTGGGATATTTTGGGAGTTTAAAAGAAAATCTAGCCTCAAATAGAGCTAATGTCCAAAGAGTTGAGCTGCTCTTTGGAGTCTGCTCCCACTGTATTGCTCTTGCTCCAGTTCTGTCCCCTCCGCGAGTATAGCGTGATGCCCTAGAAAGATTGCTTTTGTGGAAATGGAACGAACAGCATTTGACAGACTTTCTATAAAGTATCCATAATAAAACCTGGAAAATGTAGCACAGACCTGCCAGTAGACCCCAACACTTAGTAACACACTTCAGAATTTCAGAGGTTTGGTTAAAAAAATTAAAAAATATTGATCTGGTTCCCAGTGCGGAAAACACGCATAGAAGTTTGAGTAAGGATTTGAGCTTTTGTTTGTATCATGGCCCAAGTATTCATTGTTCTTCAGAAACATGCAATAAAGACAAGCTCTTTGAGCTTAATTACTGTCCATCTAATTGAGAGACAACAACCCCAGGCCTAAGTGTTCTGAACTAACGAGTCAGATTATGATTTATACACACAGCCCTGTTAAAAATATTTTTTGAATATTTAGTGTTTATGCAGATCAAATTTTCTAGGTTTTCTCTGTAACCTGATGTTTTCCTTGTTCACCAAAACAAAAAAGATGCTATCATGAAATTCCATTAATTGGGCTTTAATAAAAAGCATAGAGTGTGATCCCCTATGTATGGATACACTGTACCATTGAATGGTACTGTGGGCAATGGCTTCTAACTTGCCTGGAGCACATATAGGTGCTGATACAGCATCAGGACCTATCAGTTCCCCCTGTTTTACACCTCCCCCCCGCCAAGTTAACCTGTTCACTGTCTGCAGTTTTATTTACTTAGCAGCTATAGAAAGTGAATTTACATCTCTCTGAGATCAAGGCCTCCCTAGCATTAGCATCTGGGCCCCACTATTTTGAGGCTGTAGTCCTGGAGCTGGGCCCCAGAGCAGAGTGGCTCCCTGGGCATTTTCTCTCTGCTTGTTTGTAGAATCCATTGTTAGCAGGCGGCTGACTCCAGATGTTGCTGCACAGCACAACTGAAAATTCATTTCCAGCAGATGAGCATAATGTATGTGTAAAACAAACTTTGCTTGAGAATTGGCAGCTGTCTCCAAAGCAGGCTGTATTTGACTGGCTGAGTTTCAAACAATTCTCCTTATGCCCTGACAGCAGACACAACTAAACTCCAATTCACAGCATCCTCGCTCACAGTTGTCAGTGAAATGAAGCTACAAGCTGGAATTGAGTTTCTGGGCAATTTACAGGCCTTCCGGTGAGTCAGATTTCCTATGATGGACGTGGACTCCATTTATCTACTGTGGAACATCTACTTTTTGCTCTTCCTCCTCCTCAGCCAGATGACAGTCCCCTGCTATCACAGGCACCACACACTGCTCAGCTCATTTCAGATGCTGCAGGGGCTCCCACTAGAAGGTTCTTTACCCCCACCAGTATGGTGGAAGCGCCCCAGAAGAGAAGTACTGCAGCAGTTCTACAACATCGTCACAAGTCGAGCGTGGCCCTCGGACAGCGCAAAGGGTTTGTCTGTTTAGGCGGCGGTTCCACTCAGCTCCTTGTCGCATTTGGTGTGATGCAGAAGGCAACTGCAGCCGTTGACCGTTTTCAGGCACGCGGCCCGCCGTGAGCTCGGCGCGGCCGTGAGCGGTGGTGGTGGAGCAGCAGGGCCCGCTCGCTGCACACCGCGAGGCCCCGCCTCCGGCCGGCTTCGCGCCGCACAGGGGACGCGCGAGGACACTGCTGCTGCCGCGGCCCCTCGCTTGAGGCGGCCGCACGCTCACGTGGTTGGACTCAGCCTGTAACGGGCGGATGGGGGCGGGCGCTCTCAAGTCCGGCCTGGTCTGCCTTGGCTCGGCTTGGCGCGGGGCGGCGCGTGCGGCTGCCAGCTTCGGAGACAGGGGGGCGGCGGCGTGCCCGGGCGGCTGGGAGCCGCGGCCGCGGAGGCAGCAGGTAAGCGGTGGTGGGGCTTGGCGATGGGGGGCGGCCTGAGGCGCTAGGCAGCGGCCTGAGGCGCTGGGCGGGCTGGGGGCCTGGGGCCTTCCCGGGAAGGCCCAGCGGTGGCGGGGGCAGCAGGGGCTGTTGGCGCGTGCCGAGCTTGTGTGGCTGGCCTGTCCCGGAAAGTTCTGGGCTCACCACCAGCTTGGTGTGACTTTGCTGCTGCTGTCTCTTACTGCTAGGCCTGCAGCCCTTCTTGTGGGGTTGGTTCCTTGTTCTATCTCTCTCTAATCTTTCTGATCTGCTCCTTCCCATTATACCCCTACAAACCTTTCTTGTGTGGAGTATTTTAGTTCCTGATTCTTCTTGCCCTTAGTTACTCCTTTTTTCCTTTCATTTAAACCTCTGCTTCTGGTCCTGATTTGTGTTTCTAGCTGCGTTTACCCTGGTTGCTTTCTTGCATCCAGTTCCTTAAACTCTTCTGTATCCACTCACATGTGCTCGGCTTAGTTCAGCTGGCTAAAGGATGCCCTCCTTAAGGAGAGGAACTTAGAGCCAACCAAATTGTGATTTCATTTTTTCAGTTTTCAGCTGCATGGACTTCCAGATAAGCCCAGCGTTGTACAAACATATGAAAATGCAGTTTTCTGATCAGAGAGGGGTGCAAGAGCCATACTGGGAGCCAGATAAATTGTCTTGGCTGGCTGCGTTTAAGTTAGTTGGCTGCCATTTTGCCCTTATTAAGTTAAATAATTTGAAGTTGGGAAAAGCTTCTTTAAAAAAAAAGTTGTATTTCTGACCTATCGCTTTTGGCTTTCTGTACTTGTTTCCTCATGAATATCAAGTCACAGTGGGAGTTTTTCCTGTTCACAGTAGCTTGAGGTAGGACATGTTATTTGACAGTCTGACATGCGTGCATGACGTTTCTTGTAGCAAGGAAGAACTGTGTGCAGAGGATAAAGCTTTGCTAATAGCTGGCTGAAGGCTGTTGGACAAGCCCTCACAGGATCTATGAACCAGCTCAGGTCTCTTTGCATTCCATTCAAATGCAAGGTGTGCTCTTTTGATCTGACTCCAGTAGCAAGCGAGGCACAGAGTGAAATAAGAGTACCTCCATCCATTTTCCCATGGATGAGGAAAAAGGGAGAATATCTTGTGGCAGATGCTGGTTTTGCTCTTTAGAGTGCTATTGGGTTATGCTTGGAAACTGTTAACGAGATCAGTGTAAAAAGCTGAGCGGAACAGAGTGGATGGGGACACATACCTACTTTTTACTACAGGCATGTTGATCTAATCTGTTGCTTTCCATGTTTATCCTGTATACCCATGTCATAAGAGCACACCAGTAGAAACCCTGAGCACCCGAATCCTCCAATTTTTATTAGGTTTGTAAAGCTCCTCTTTGAAGTGTCTTGCAGGGTTTTTTTGCAGTTCAGCTGTAATCAGAATTTAGAGCACAAGGGTAATAAAAGGTGTCAAATTGTAGTAACCTCATGAATGGTTATGGTGCTGTGTACGGGAGAACCTGTCTGTCTACATACTTAACCTTTTAGGTGCTAGGAGTTGCCGCAAGACCATGGGTAGACCCACACTGCTGTAGTTTGGTTGGTCTCTGGCATAAGAATCCCTGTACTTTATTAAAAGCAGTGCTAAAAAAAAAGTTAATGTGAATGGGACTTGTAAATGGGGATGATCGTAAAGGTTAATAACCTTTTAGACGGAGAATTGGGTAAGCAAAGAGGAAAGACTTAGTCTTGTTGCCATCTTGTCTCTTTGGTAAAAATAAGTTGTTGGTTTTAAAATCTGAGACATTTAATGTAATCCCCCAGATGCCATCAGACAGAACAATAATTATTGTAACTTCACAAGACACTTCACTATATATTTTTCCTTAACTGTTTTGCTCTGTAATTGGATAAAACTTTAGCTATAAAATTGCTTGTTCCAGAAGTCTGTGATCAACTCTCAGCACACTTGTATCACACTTAACTGATTAATTTCTGAATTTTAGAACTGAATATGATTATGAGGGTCAGCTAGGAACCAGCTATCAGAGCTATGTAGGCTGTATCTTTGGGGAACTTGATTACAGAATATGCAGACACAGGCATCAGGTATAGAATCATAGAACGGTTTAGGTTGGAAGGGACCTTAAAGATCATCTAGTTCTAACCCCCCTGCCATGGGCAAGGATAAAAGTATGTTCCCTAACTCATCCCAACGTGTAAAGTACTGGTTAATGCTCACTATGTTCTTGCATTATGTATTGTTTTATTGCATTATTGTATTACTGCACAACTCATTCCATCTGCTTAGAAAAGGGAGCTTATCTTTTAAGATGGAATAGTGTTTACCTCTCTAGGAGGAGCTTTCTACGTCTGGAATAAGAAGGAATTCCTTTCTTTCTGCTGAGTGAAGTTTTTGCGAATATATATATATATATATATTTTTTTTTTTTTTTTTTAAGCAAATAATGTGATTTGGAGTTTGTGGTGAACTTCCTCCTTCCTTAGTATTTTTGGGTGGAATAGAGAACAGAAATGAAAGTTTAGTGAAATTCTGGAGTGCTGAGTTGGGCTAATGATTTTGTTCTTTAGCTTAAATTAGATTGTTTCCAAGACAATCCTTTAATTAATTGTACCTAAGCCATTTAATCCCACAGTTTCTTTTGGGCTTCCTGTGCTGCTTCACTTGTGGCCTGCTGCTGTCTGCAGTCAGGAACATGAGCTTTCTTAGAAAAACAGCTGAAATTGGCCATCAGAGAAGGCATAGAATATGGAAAGAAAAAAGAGAAGTGAGGAAGAATAACAGAACAGTGGATAATAAGTATTAGCCTGAACAAAACGGCTGGGTTGCACATGCATCTGGGAGATGATTTAGACAGAAAGGAAGGAACTAGAGCAAAAACTTCTTTGGAAAATAAGAGACATAAACAGTGCTTTCCTGAGCTCTTAATAAAAACATAGGAGTCCCTCCAGTTGATGAAGTCAAACGTGGAGGAGATTGACTATGTAGAGCAGGAGCCTCAGGATGTCTGAAACTGTCAACTTTCCAATTAAATTACAGAATAGTGCTCTATTGTTTGAACATGGAAAAACATGCAGAAAGAAAGCCTACTGACAACATCATGTGAGAGCATATGACTTGAGTTGGACAAGAGGTAATTAAAAAAAAAATTGTGCATGGGCAGAGTTGGTAGCAGATCTGGCTTCAAAATTTTAACCTGTTATTGAAAAAATAGCATTTCAGATTTTATGTATGGTACTGTTTCTCTAAGCTGCATAGCTGAAGAAAATAAGACAAATGTGAGCAAAGATCTGTGACATGTTACTGGGAAGTCAGTCTTTTTCCTTGAATATTTTCAGTAAAATAACCTGCATCAGTTACTTGTGCTTCTTCGTGCACACAAGGATGTATCAAGTGAAGTTATTGGGGTAAATGGCAATGAATCTTGTGTTGGCCAATATTTTCTTTAACATAACCTGGATAATGTAATGGAAACTCCATAAGCAATTTATGAATGACAAAAAGCTGCAAAAAGCTGCCAGAATGGAGGAGGACAGAACTAGAATTATAAATGACTGACAGATTAGAGAAAACCCCTAAAAGAGTAGCTATAACTTAATAATAACATAAAAGATCATGCATTTGTGTAGGAATAAGCATTATCACACATGCGGCACTGGAAGTAAATGGCCAGGTAAGGTCTGTAGTGAAGAATTTGGCAGATGCTGCAAACTGCAAGCTGAGCAGAAAGTGCGGTAGGGAAGGAGGCAAACATACTACTTACTATGGACAGATCACAGTTTGTGAGATGAACATGACAATCAGCACTCACACAGCCTATTCTGGGTTCTGCTCCCCAAGAAAGGTGGGGACCACTAGGGGACAATCCAGACCAACTTTCAGCTCTCTTATCCTGGAATTACCTCATGTTTACTACTCAAAGAGGGATATCTCCTGCATATGTCCTACATATGTCTCAAATCTTCACACTGTGAACTCTGCAAACAAATACTGCAAAGAATAATATTAAAGTGCAGCCCAGATGAGGTACTATCAGGCTCAGAATGTAGACAAAAAAATATACAAGTGACAAAAGCAGGATGAATACGGAAGCTTGCTTCTTCATAGCATTGTGGTCAGAATACTGCTTTCTATCTTTATCTAGCTGTCTTGTTTCAATTGCTCGGAAATGTAGGAAGTCTAAATCCGTTTCTTTGATTCTTACAGTTAGCAGTTGAATGCCTTTTTTACAGGTCTCTTCTGCATTTCTAGGCTAGGTAGGTAACTTCATGGATGCTCGTGGAAGGTGGTCATTCAGAATGCCTTTGAAAATTATTGTCTGTGGTGCTGTTCAAAAGATGTTTGAAATCACAAGATTTCTCTTGTTTCTGATGTTGGCTTATATCCAGTTTTCTTTCATGACTTTCACAGGTCCTTGAGAATTAAGCACTTCTGGCTATTCTGCTGGAATTGAGATGTTATGGGAGAGTCACTGTTCCCAAATCACCAATTTGTCTGTACACCCACATTTATGTTGGATGTTTATGTGCCTGCCTGTTGTATACTTCACAGGCATGCCATGTTGCAAACAGTTGAGTAGATATAGCTCAGTCTTTGTTCTGACTCAGTATGCTGTTTTAATGCTTTTAAGGTAAAGTGATTTTTTTAGTGGTGAAAATGGGACCATCCGCCAGCCTTTCCTGACCTGACTACGCAACTGATGACTGCCAGCTTCTCTTGATCCTGCACAGGGAAGGACATGGATATGCCATCAAAACAACGCTTATTACTGAACATTTTGAATTCTTTTTTTCTGAGCAGTAACTTGGGCATTGGTTTTTGGTGACTTTCTAGTGAATTCTGGACTGAGTTCAGATATCTGTGGTACTCTTGGTCCTATACTATTGGTGAAACTGTTGACTAACATTTAAATGTGTATTGTATCCTGTCTGATAAACCTGACAATTTGCAGCTTCCCTRTAATGACTCTTTGTATAGCAAATGTTTTTAAAGCAGTTATCATCTGTTTTGTAGGTTTTGTTTCTTTCAGGATAACAAAACCCTCCTATGTTTTCAGAGGTTAGGGCTTTCTGCTCTTTGCAAGAGTTGCAAACTACTTACTAAGGATATAGCCTCCAGCGTGGGCAGAGGTACAGTAAAAAGAACCATACGACTGAATTAAGATCCTCCAAGGAGGAAAATGGCTGGAAGCAGCTCAGGTGTCTGCATTGAGCTGTTAAAGTTGAACTTCCAAGTTTCTAATCAAAAGCTGAAACCAGATGGAAGTTAAATGTGAGGAGTAATACAGAAAATATGTTGCAGAGAAGATCAAATGGAAGAAAGAAAATGAAAATGTTCTCAATTGACTGCAGAGTTCCTTCAGAAGCAGCTTTATAGGAGAATAACCCTGTTCATACTTCACCTTTATTTTGTCTGTAGGTGCACACAGGTGAAACAAAGTAGAGCCTTGTGGAGCTGGGGGTATGCATTGCAACATTGCTCATGCCAGCATTGGATAGCTCAGGTTTTCTGTGTTACTAAATTAGATTTAGGAAACTAACAGGTTTCCTATGATCTCTGAAGGCTCTCTTTGCAGTATCCAGCTGAAAAGACAAAAATTGAAAGCAAGTGTCTCCTCTGCTGGTAAAATTTTGTTCTCATTTCTTTTACTTTGAGGCGGTAGGATGACTTCTGTGCCCTCATGTGGAAGAGCAAGAGTTAGAAGGATTTGGAGCCTCATGATCCAAAGATCCAACAATTTGAGAAGGAGAAGGGAAAATAAATAATTAAATCACTCTAACAAGCAAGATGTGTCCTTATTCAGAGAACAGGAATACCGTTCTTTCCTTCTTTGGGGACTACATGAGCAGAAAAATGAACTGGGAGACAATAACATAAGAGTGTTGTCAAAGTATTCCAAAAAATAACTGAGACTTGTGCAGATGCCAAGTCTAACTTTGGCTGATTCTCTTTCAGGAATTTTGTAGAGCAATTTTCTGAATTCTATTAATATAACAAGCAAATATACTTTAGATGCTCTGGGTCTACATTGTGGGAAGTAAAGGTGATTTCTTGGTGATTTTTCAGAGGCCAAGAGCATGTATGCTTTTGAAATGCAAACTTAATTATTTGTTATATATAAATTAAAAGATGGTGAAATGTTAAGGGAAGGGAAAGGGGAATTAAAAGAATAGACAGCAAAAGTGGAGCCAAATTTCAAATGTAAGAGTAATATAATGATAATATTTGGTATTTTTTTGCACTACATGCCACGGTAGTGGGTAGTAGCAAGTTTCTTTGCTGCCTCCATACCCAGCATTCTGAGTTTTGTGTAAGCTAGTGTTCTGCCACTATTTGTATCGTAACAGCAGACAGCAATGTGGTCTGCGCTGCCAGCAATGTGAATGGGGCCCACAGTTGTTGATCAAACACCACAATTTGCTGATAACATAATATATGTTAGCATTGTTAACCTAGCAAGTGATACAGCTCAAGGTGGTCGATAGCAGAGGTATCAAAGGTATGACAGAATGTAAGGCCTATGTTATATGCTGATAATGGTATAGGATATATGCAGTCCATGATAATGGATGATTATAATGATATATTCTATATATGCCAACCATGGCAAGAAAGACGGTGAGGGGTGGTATGTACTTGTCTCTTAGTTGATCACTTTCTGTATCATTTTGCCTCCAGGTTTGTGTCACGCAACTGAATGTACATTGCTGTGTACTTCTGCATAATTCAGAAGGGACTGAACTCTTTCCACTGTTGAAGTGCATTTATCTTTCCCAGATATGTGTTTCCCAGACTCCTGGTAGCATTAGCGTGTCCTCAAGCCCCAGTTCAATTACAAAACCATAGCATTTTTGGTTATAGTGCAATGAATAATACTGTATATAGATTGCTTTCACTCTAAGCCTGTTCAAGAAGACAAAGATTTGCCTGAACATCCACGATCTGTGAGTTCAGGAGGCTAAAAAAATCTGTTACTTTGGGTTTTAGCCTATAACTTAATGAATACAAATTAGCAGTTGTCTCTTGGTGAAGCTGTCTTAATGATAATTTAATAATGCAACTGCTAGCTAGAGTCTTTTTCTCCTGCTGTATTCCTCCTCTTTTTCATAGATTCTGAGATTTGATGATAAAATGTTCTGCCATTTTTCCTGTTCCTGTAAAAGCATAAGAAGTATTTCTTTATCGAGTGGCAAGATAAATGCTATTGATTAGGTTCTTCAGATCTCATAGATCTCAGAACCATAGGGGTTTTAGTATGTTCTTTTATTTGGGGCTTAAATTGTATCCAGATCTTTACCAGCTATTAAGCAAGTATGCATACTGGCCTTTCTTCTCCTGTAAGCATGCAGTTTTGGGCATTGTTGGAAACAGGGTGCTGAAATAGCAAACCTTTGGTCTGAGTTGAATACATCAGATTTTTTTTTTAATGGTCTAAACATATTTTTTAAACTTGCATTGGAGCTACAGGCAGCATGGAATTTTCAGGAAGGACTCTTCTTTCAGTTAAATCAGATTTTCTTCTATTTGTTTTCTTTCTGCTATGCAAGTTATTTAACTTCAAGCAATTGTATTTATCTCTGAAAAAGATCTTGTAATTGAGTTGAAGAGGTGGTGCATTTGAGTCTCATGGCTTCTGTTTATATAAAATGGGGCCTCAGTTGTACAGCCCTGGAATATGTTTGTGTGGGTGAGTAAGATCAGCTCTTGGTAGTATCTTGAGTAGGTGTTAGTTTCCAAAGGTGTAAGAAACAGTCTTTTAGAGTGATGAGTACATTAAAACATACCTTTCTCTGAAAAAGGAAAAGAATTCTTTGATGCTCTGGAAATAGACATCTATTCATGTTCCTTTCATCTAATGTAGAAGAAATGAGATACAGTGGAACCAACTGCCCCGCTAAATTCTCTTAAGTAGCCATTGAGCTTTAACTGTTTTCACATGTTACTTTTTATCTAGGGGTATAAAAATAGCCCATAGCAATATTGCTGAGTCATACTAACCAGCTTCAAGACCTCTTTGCAAGAATCCCCTCACTTTCACTTCTTATGTCCTTGCATATAAGAACATTGTCTGCTTCATAGAGATGCTGTCTGTGTTTTCAGAGCTTGCATGGTATGCTAAGGGTTTTATTTCCCNNNCCCCCCGCCCCTCCAGATATAGCTCATTGCAGGGCTGGCAGTCTGGATGGTGTGGTCCAATACAGGAGGCTGAAATGTTTATTTGATTCCTTGTTCATTCCCAGCTCCCTCAGTGTCTTACATTTATGCAAAAGGAAGAGGCTAAATAGAGGCTTGGATACTTTTACAGTAATACCAAAATCCTGCTTAGGTCCTAAAAGCTGTAGAAACTGTTTTTGACAAGCTTAAGAAGGTTTTTGGTTTCGCTGCTGTTGGCACAGAGGTCCTCTATTTCTTGTCTCTGTTTTTTTTCTAATTTCTTTTCCCACCCTGATAAAATGAACCATTCTGTCCATGGACCTTGAAGTTTAGCCCCTCCTTGCTGGACCAGACTGTCCACAAAGGCACCAAAATTATCAGCTTCCCAGGTTGAGAAAAGTGGTCTCAGCTTTATGCTGTTACTGCTTCAAAATATACCTCAGATAAAGTCTAAGCCATTGTTTGTAATGTAAGTTAACATGATTTGTCATAAAGTAACACCATGACATTCTGCTTATTCCATCACACTGAGAAAATAAAGGCAAGAAATTTCACTTTGACCTCTGGCTTAGAAATGAAGTGAATTTAAACACCAAGAATAAACATAAAATGAAGGACATACAGTTTAAGAACTAGTAAGTCATTCCTACGTATTCTGGCTGTTTATCTTTTGCTGTTGATTAGTCTCTGGTTTACAAAGGATCTTTTGTGCATTCACAGCAAAGATGTGAACAGAAGTAACTAGCACTACATCTAACAGTAATTTAACAATAATAGCGAATTAGTTTTTGTAATGTTACCTGTGATCAGTGGCAGACAAGAAGCTGTCTCCAGATGATTTCAATTTCTCACATCTTCTAGGTTCTAAACAGCTTTAGGTAATGTTCCAGCAAACAAAGAGTATAAGAAGAGCTGAATAATGGTATCACC
Organism: Phoebastria nigripes; assembly: GCA_035582835.1. Taxonomy (NCBI): domain Eukaryota; kingdom Metazoa; phylum Chordata; class Aves; order Procellariiformes; family Diomedeidae; genus Phoebastria; species Phoebastria nigripes. Next base: position 124,957 of record JAYKAV010003266.1, on the reverse strand, counting down.
TGAGTCAGAAAATATATTCATAAGCATACTGTCAGAAGATGACTGAGAATGTAGTTTTAATGAACTTCTAACAATGTGTGTCAAGCTTATAGACATAATTAATTATTTCTGTGTTGTATGAATGTGCGCATATAGTAACTGCTATTCAGAGCAATCTGCTGTAGCAATAAGAGGAACAAAAATTGATAAAACTCACTTGAAGGGACTAAAAATGCAAGGCTATGCAGCTTGCGTAGTAGTCTTCAGGCAAATTGAAGGCAAAGGCAAAAATGCCTTTGAGAGTAGAAATGTTTTGAATGAGAAGTGTTACAGAAATAACTTCATTGCGTTGAGTGGAATCTACGCAAGTAGAATGAGTCCAAACAACTCTAACACAAGAAGAAAGGGGAAACCAATAGGAAGGAGAAAAAAACCCCAAGCAACTGTTTGGAAATGTTGTTCCAAACTAGTTGATGAGAAGAAATGAGTATAGAGGCATAGGCTAGGTTTAGGTGTTGGGAATTGCGACGGCAAAGGCTGTTAAGGAGCTGAACTGTAGTTCAGGAAGTGGAGCTTCTGCATCTGCTGTCTCATTGGTTCTTGTTGCCAGAACTATTTTGGTAGAAGTGTTTTATCATTTTGCTTTCTGTCTGTTCACAGTGGAACAGCTTGTGGCCTAAGCTGGTATCAGAGCTAAGTCTCTAAAGAACTTGAGACACTAAAGGAGCCAGTAGTATTACTACAGAATTATAAGTTGTGATGGACATAAACTCTCTTTCCCCCCAACCATTATATGCCATGTCGCTCCTGACTGCACAAAAGGAGCCGTGATTGGACTTTTGCTGTTCCAGCATAACTCTGCAGTGAATGGGAAGCAAATCTGTCACAAAATCCTTAAGTAAAATGTAAGTGCAGGTAGAAATGTTTGAGGAGATGAAACTACTTAGGTGGCATCCAAAGCCAGCCTCTCACTCACTGAGTTCCGTTTTTACCTAATAATAGTGACCGTGTACTCTTGGTACTTCCCTGTGGTGGTTTTGATCGCAATGGTCTCGCTCTTCATCTTTTTTTCTTTGTTGTGGAAGCTATTGTATAAAGGGGAATAATTGCTTCTCTCAACCTGCTGGTTATGCTCTGGCTAGTGCAGCATAGTAGAGGTGCTAAGACCATTTTCCTGCTTCCAATTTCATGCTGCATTTGTACTTTCCAACTCCCAGTCCCCACATGCTTACCTCTCATGTTTGATCACTGAATGAGGACTATGGTCTTTTTAGCTAAATATTTCCTAAAGACTTTTGAAACCTAAAATCTATTGGGTCAGGAGGGAGAGTGTTTGGAGCAGAGGGTTAAGTGATAGTTTCCTTTTATGGTCTCCCCATGTACCTCCTTTCTTTTTCTGGTTTCCGTTTCTAGTCTGTCATGATATTTGAGTTATACAGAGCTGAACCAAATGGTTAGTGTTAGAGATCATGAGTATGACTGCACATTTGCTGGATGCTCAATTTTTTGGCCTGAAATCTCCTTGGACTATTACTCTCTGTGAATAGGTCATTCACTCTGAAACATACAATCATAGCATGACATTTTTTAATGTCTTTCTGTAACCTTACTTTCTGTTATAGGGAAACCACAGGCACATCTCTCAGGAGCGTTGTTTGGTGCAGTACTTGGTCTAAACATTTTCCCACTGGATCTAATCCAGTCTGGGATCGCAACTGTCGTGAGAATGCAACAAATCATTCTGGGAAGTATCTGAATTTGCCCCTATTGGTCAAAGCAATGTTTATGCGCAGCCAGAGCCACATGACAGAGGAGAGGGTACTCTTGAATCCTGTTAGTAATATGTGCTAAAAAAATACCAGAGCTCCCAATTTTTTGTATGAGTAAACCGCAAAACTACTGTTTGCTAGTTTGAACAACCCCTGATTTGAACATCATTGGAAAAAAGCCAGGAAAGCAACTGGAGTCAGCCCAGAAACATTTTTTTTTTATCCTCATAGCCACTTTATTCAAACAAACAGACAAAACCCTAAAAAAAAAAAAAAAAAAAAAAAAAAAAAAAAAAAAAAAAAAAAAAAAAGCCTTTTCAAAAATGTACATTTTCTTTGAAAGAGTATTTTAGGACTTTACAATGATTGCTTGAGATGTGGTACCTACATGAAGACTGCCAGTAGGAAACTGTCAAACATAAAATAAATGCCATAAGTGTACACATTTTTGCTCATTTTCAGTCCTGCCTCAGATCAGCTTAAGTCATTTCCTATATAGTAACTTCCTTACATCTACAAGGTATCTGAAAATGATCAGCCTTGCAAAGAGGTATATTTAGCAGTTTTCCAGTGGAGTGAATTGCAGAGCTCTCATACAAACAGGGCAAATGACCAACCAAGAAAGTGTCTATTATTTCCATGGGTTGCTCTAAACACTCCAGAGTGGTGGTTTTGTCTCCAACTGTAACTGACGCTCAAGTTGCAAAATACAGCATTTAATACATATCTGAGGGAAAGATCTAAGGTACTTGGATGACAGAGGCTCTGTCAGGCAGAGAGTAAAGCATGTTGGCAGGAGCACTGGCGTTGTTGCAGCCTGTTCTGCTTGAGCTTTGGAGGGTAAAATGTGTGTTCTTTCCTCCATCTACTACTTTATCAGCAGCTAAAACTGTGGCCTGGTTGCTCCTGCCTCCAACTGCCATTTCAGTTTAGGGTATTGACAGGGAAGATCCTTCAGGTAAGGAACAATACCTGTTTTGAAGGCCCAGATTGATTGACTGGGCCCCGCTGTGCATGGTCACCTGCCTGGTGAGTGAGTTATGGCATCTTCTGTGCCTTATTAATCAGGGTGACGGTTTGAGAAACAAACAGGCAGCAAAACAGAAAATGAAGATTTATGGGATTAGGTGCAAAGTAGGTAAGTATTATGAAAAATGAGCAAAAATAGAACGAGAGCTGCTGCTGTTGAGGAATGTTTCAAAAATAATATTAATAAGCTAGATCCTGAGCACAAAAAAATTTAGTGCATGAAAATAAAAGAGAAATAAGAATGGGATGGAGAAAATTCGCTAAAACAAAATGGAAACATGCAAAGTGCAAGACAGCCTGTTTGATTTTAAGTTGTTAGCTTCAGCTGGGTGCTTAGTAGTACAGCTGTTTCCTAAATATATCAGCATTACTAAAAAAGGCAGCAGTTTGTAAGTAAATACAGGGCAATGCTGAGAAAGTGACAATATTAAATGTTTGTCGAATCACCTTTTATGCTCAAATGTAAGATCCTGTTAGAACTGGTTAACAGAATACCTTTGTTGACTTGTCTTGCAGTGTAAGATCAATGGCAAGACTGCTGCGAGTGTATACTTTATCTGAAGAATGACTGGTGGTTATGAATATAAGGAATAAGGAATAAACTCTTACAATAAACATCATTTTTCAGCCTAGAGCTGAAGAAGCTAGGAACAGTTCCAGTTTGCAAAATCTCATTTATTAATTTGATTACACATATTTGCCCTTGCATAGCTTTGATGTTCAGAAGTCAGTGTTTAAGCCTTGCTGCAGATGATAGTTGTATTGGAAGTTATTAATCACTGAATGAATCATCTGTTCACCTGCATTAGACAATGTCTAAGCAGTATGATAAAGTTGAAGATGACCTGAGTTTAGGGAAGATGGGATAAATGTTATTTGTTTCAATTTGTCCCAAATCCATTGCAGATAAGACAGTCTCTGTGTTAAATTCTCCAAAGAAATGTCTGGTTATTTTTAAACAAACCAGAAAATTAGGACCTGTAATGTCTTTAAAACATTGGTGAAATAGGGGGCAATTCAGTATTTCAAGTGCAAATTTGAAGGAAATTTCTAGGTTGATTGTAACTTAAGTTGCTGGGGACACCATCTTCTTCCAATTTCAGAAAGATAAATCTCTTGATGTAACTTAATTGGATGGAAAGTGGTGCATTTGTCTGCGCTGCTGAGCTTATACAGAAGTCTGCTACTCCTGGAAATGTATGGCCTTAATTTTCATAGTGCCACTCTCCTCCTCATACTGGCTGTGGAAATTGTAATCAGAGTAACTGATTCAACTCAGGACACAGCAGGAAGCCTTTAACTTTTTTCAGGAACTTTATCGCCACAGTTCTCCCAGCTCTGGGGACTCTCTTACGGCAGCAACAAGGAGGAAGCATGAAAACTTCAACAGAAGGTTGTCAACTGCAAGTAAACCAATTTTTTTTTTTTTTTCTCTTTCATTTGTCAGCAATTAGTCATTAATTGTAACAGTACCTTCAGTACGTAGTAAGCTGCATTATGGGTAGGTCACTGTACTTACGTGGCAAGGAGTAAAGCAAGAAGATGATATTGTCTGTTATAGATGGCTTTTCTGCATCAGCTAGTAGCTAGCAGTCTTGTGGCAAAAAGTAGCTGCATGTTGTCCGGTTTTTGCCTAGTTTTTACAGTTCAGTGACACAGTTGTGTGTAGTAATTCTGATACTGTAGTTGGCAAATAACTCTGCAAGAGATACATGTTAGATGGCTGTTGAAAATGGTGTTAGTGCCTAACTATTCTGAATTTAGCTTGTCTAATAACTTGCTTCAGTCAGACATCTGAAAAGTTGTTTGCTTCAGACTAACAATAGTCCTTGCAAAGTTTGTTGTGTTTGGCTTCAATGATCTGCTTTGGGAGTGCATTTTGAAAGAGAACTTCAAGAACTCTTGTCTTCCTAGAATCAGAGAACTGGACTTCCATCTTTAGTCAGTAAACAGTCCCAGTTTAGAACAGCACTTTCCCATTGGATACTGCCTCTCCTATATTACTAATCACCTAAATTTATTTCTATGATACTAAAATCTTCTTTTTGCTCTCCTTGTCTATTCTGATTTTATAGTCTTAGGAAACTAATGGAGGACAAGGGACTTCTCATACACTTTTCACATTCTGGTCACCTTCAGTTCTTCATCTTAGCTAGTTACATACAGCTGTTCTGATTCAGAATAGTTTTAACCTAAGCCTCTAGTTTTACTGTTTGCTAAACAATATTTATGGCTAAAATTTCTTATAATCGTTGTCAGTTGACATAAAAGCTATTGAAAAATTTGTACAAAATCTGTCTGCTCAGTTTTTTACTACCTTAATAGGAAATTGTTTTTGATGACTTTCTGAAAAGTATTCTTAACTTTGTGTGGGAAAACAGAATAAAAACTTGGATCTTACAATTATAGGTTTGACATAGTGGACATTGTCTAGCAAATTGTACACGCTCTTTTGTTATTTACCTGTTCAGCAGCTTTTTCCTATGTTCAGCACACTCCACTCCACTTAAAATGTCATCCCATGGTGTCTAAAGACTCACAGTGCATGTGTTTTTAGAAATTTGAGTTCCAGTCTGTGTGAAGAACCTAGAACCAAAGCAATCATTTGCAGGTGGTGACATGAACACTTTTCCTTTTTTTACTGTGCATGAAGTCAATATAAAATGAAAATGAATGGAGCTTGAATGTTACTGCAACATATCAAACTGAATTTTGGAATTAGTACACGGTTTAACTCCTAAATCAGACAAGTTCTGTTTTAATTAGAACCTGTAAATTCACAAGGGAATTCGAATTGTGCATGTTCCTTCCTTCCTGCCACAGCTTAACTTGTTCTCAGAGTTGGATTCTGTGCAGCAGAATTGGAATCTAACCAAATCAAATGATTCAAGAGGAAAAAGGAAGATAGAACAAAATCCCCAGAGGATGCATATGATCAGTAGCAACAGCAGATGTGCTTTTCATAGAGATGCTGAGAGCATCTGCGCTGTGTTCATCAGAGGCTAAAGGTATTACCTAGGTTGAATGTTATTGCATAGCTTTACAACTGTATGATTCATTTCTCAAATGATCATGCTTTGGATCACAAACTTAAGGGCAAGATCTTGCTAAATGCCTGAAGAGGGGCCACTATGTATGCTGGATTATGTAAACAGAAGTGATACAAAAGACACAATCAATGAGTCAGTGCCTTCGGTACAGGCTTGCCTTTTCCAGGCAGAAGGAGCCATCACACAGTAACTGAATTTGAGTATTAAGTGAAGCACCAGTTTGCAGAGGAACTATGGTGGATTTTGTGCTTTAATGCTGGCTGGCAATATTCTATTTAAAAGCCACGTGTGCCAAAAGCAGTGCTTCAAAAGAAAAAGCCATATGCATTTAAAGCAGTAATCCATTTAACTGATTTAGACATGGGCATTTTTGAGGGTTTTTTGTTTTGTTTTGGTGTAAAGCAAGAAAAATTTGTCCTCCAAAACAGTTTGGTAGAAGCACAACGGAAGAACCTCCTACCCCACCATGGTGACTTTAATTATAGTCAGATTGTAGCGTCCCCATCGCTTGGACAACAGGTAGCAAAAAGATGCACAGTAAAACTTTGCAGCTTCATTGTTCCTCTTAATTTCTTGGAGAGTTTAGGGAAACCCTCCAAAAGCTATGAATTTCCAATTCCATCAGGAAGTATTTGGTGCTGTTTGAAGTCTGGAAGGACTCTAAGGAAAACTCAAAGAACACTGAGGAAGTGCTTACTAGATTGACAAAGTAAAAATAACCATTGCAGGAACAGTTATCACTGGGAGGATAAGGACAAAATATTTTATCTGATAATTTGAGGCCAATGCCTGGGATCTGCTGTAGAATTGTGCGCATAGGAAAGAGGTGATCCTCTGGTCAGAGAGCTCTGTCCTGGAGAAATTAAGAATACTCAAGCAAGGCCCCCTACCTGCAAAGCCCCTTCTTGTCTGCAGTTGTCATGCTTGGGATGTTGTCTTCTGTTCTGTGCTGCATGTTAACCTTACCTTTTCTTATTTGAATCAAGGAAATACCAAAAGCTGTCAGCTGATTGGGCTGAGGAGAGCACATCTCTGAATGTTAGCACTAAGGTTGTGCAGCTAATGTCAGCATTTCTTTAAACCGTTAGGAGCTGTTTTGCTCTTTAACACCAAACAAACCAAAGGAACATCCATTTTTCTAATGAGATCTTGGTCCTGTCATGATTCCCTTATGCTGTCTAAAACCAATGGATTCCAACCAATGGTCTCCTGGCCAGGCTGGAAGTTGGATAGTTCTGTCTTTTATATTTTCCTAGTTTCAACCCTGCACCCTGTGCCCAGGTGTTCTGCTGGATAGTTTGCTTTAAATATTAAACTGCTGTATAGTGGTTATTCCATATTTTGTTCCACCCTGGGCTGTGACATTCAGTGTTCCTTATTTTTTTCTAGTTTCTTTTAGCTTGGTTGAAGGGTGCTACTGAAGTGTCAATGTACAATCTTCAATGGTTATACAGACCAAGTGTTGGAATTCAAGATTGCATATCAGGTCCAATGACTGTTATATAATCATAGAATCATAGAATCATTAAGGTTGGAAAAGACCTCTAAGATCATCAAGTCCAACCATCAACCCAACACCACCATGCCCACTAAACCATGTCCCTAAGCGCCTCATCTACACGTCTTTTAAATACTTCCAGGGATGGTGAGTCCACCACTTCCCTGGGCAGCCTGTTCCAATGCTTAACCACTCTTTCAGTGGAGAAATTTTTCCTAATGTCCAATCTAAACCTCCCCTGGCGCAACTTGAGGCCATTTCCTCTCGTCCTATCGCTAGTTGCTTGGGAGAAGAGACCAACACCCACCTCGCTGCAACCTCCTTTCAGGTAGTTGTAGAGGGTGATAAGGTCTCCCCTGAGCCTCCTCTTCTCCAGACTAAACAGTCCCAGTTCCCTCAGCCGCTCCTCATAAGACTTGCTCTCCAGACCCTTCACCAG
>JAYKAV010003266.1:15748-107177 GCA_035582835.1 Phoebastria nigripes | reverse complement strand
CTCCTTGTGGTAAAGCATTCTGTAGGGAGTGTGGCCCAAACACAGACAAAATGTATTTGGGCTTGTATCCTGGTAGTTTTCCTGAATATTCAAAATTGAATCTTTTAAGCAATTATTAAATTAGTGGAGAATAGAAACTGACAGATTAAAAAAGTGGACTAGACTTGATGACAACACAAGCAAAAACAGTTAACATTTAAAGAATAGGTATACCTTAGACTGTGAGGATTGTGGACTTTTTTGCTGACATGTACAGATATTTTACAGGCTATTTTGGGGGGTTATTTCTAAACTTTGTCACATAGTTAGTTACTAGACCCTTTCATGGTGCTTTCTAGAAGTGCTCACAGAGCATGCCAAGTGCAGCCACCTGAACTGGCAGGGAGATGCACAGCTGCCAATTCTAGTGCTGGTAGTACATGGGTATCTGTTTGTAACATTGGCCCCAAAGGTCATCGCAGGCATTTCAATGCCAAAAATACAAAAACTGTACTAAAACAGAGGATGTTTAATGAGAACTATGATTTCTAAGTGGACCATCTCTCATTATAAGTAAACATTTCCCACAAAAGATATGATGTCTGGAGACAGAATAAAAGAAGACAGAGTAAGTGGAAATGCCCATTTTAGCCAGACAATAGCTAGCTAGGAGGTACCAGTGAAGCAACTTATTAAACAAGTCAAAGAGCTTTTCCAAAAATAAAGAGTATTAAATGCAAACTGCCCTTGTCTTCATTCTTTAGAAGACAGACCAATGATTTTTTAAGTTCAAGGTGACAACTCTCTTCCCCACTTGTGTGTTGGTCCAGTGTCATTTAAACACTTCTTCTGGTATAGCTGTTCAGACTACTGTGTGATACTGGTAATAGACGATTTCAGTCTGCTCTGAGAAGAGTGTGTGTGTTGTGCTTACCTCTGAGTATACTGCACAAAAAAACTGCTCCCCCAGCAAGGTCGTTATTTCATCCAGACGCAGAGCTGGGGTTGGCTGCAGCATGCCATCGGGCCAGTTTGACTGCGTAGCTGAGTCTGGGAGTCGCTTATTCTGTGTTCCACTAGAAGTAGAAGTATTTGTTTCAATAATTAGCCAGCAAATAAGTGTTTTCAGTACCGTTCCCCACTTGATAGCAGGAGTACAGGGACAAATACACTTGCTTGGCTCTCTGAACTGTGCCTTTTTCACTGTTACAGTGTAGAGGTTGTCTAAAGTGCAGTTCTCGACTTCCAAGAGCAGCACATTTGGAAGACAGAGCTGTGTTTATTCAGCACCTTTACCAGAACGCGGTTAACAATCCACTGCTCCCGATCCCTCTCGGGCATCTTCTAGGCTCACCAAAAACAGGAGTGATGCAGCATAGTGAAGCAGTACCTGCTGGTGTCACTATCTGAGCTCAGTTTGCACGGTAGTGATAGACAAATGAGGGCTCAGACACCCCATCATCTTTGTCTGGGAAGCAAGTCTGGTTACAAGTAGAGGCACCACAAGTTGTGTGCCAGCAAATGCAGCCGATGTAAAACTCAGCGGCTACTCTGCTTAGTTGTCCAGGTTGGTCTAAACAGCACTATCACCAGCCCCATGTCCTTTTTCTGTCACAGTACTTCAAAATTGTGCACTCCTATTGTCAATTCTCAAACACTCAAAACTAGAGATTTGTAGTACTTGCAGGACATGAACCTATCTATGCCATATCCACAAATCTGCTATGCACACATCTTAGTTATGCAGTTCATGCCCCACGCTTTCTCTTACGATGCCCCAAACGCTGGAAGTCCTTTAGAGACCCTGAAGGAGGGTTGCCAACATGCGCACTGCCGTACATTCTGAACAGCCAGTGGAATGTAACTTTCGTTTCTCCCTTGAGTTTTTGTCAACACATACAGTAACGTTGTCAGTGATTGTAATATTCCACATGAAATACCAGCTACCTACAGGATAGTTCTAGCCTCTCCCATCACTGTTTGAGCTAAGTGTGAAGAAATGCAGTCACAAAGTTGGCTGGGCTGTTTCGTAATAGTGTCACATTTAGTGAAAGTGAGTGGAGGAAAAAAGAAGTGTGCAGCTCAGCAGACTGGAGTGATGAAACATCTCACAGGTTGTCCAGCGATAGTGACTGGACTCTGCTGATTGGAACAGGAGTTCCACTTGAGCAATTTCATAAGAGGCTGCTGAGGGTCTGTTTCAGTGAAGAGATGATGCCTGAGATCTTTCATTCACACATGGAAAAAGGAAAAAAAAGAAAAAAAAAAAAGTTCTAAGGCTCTTATACTGCCAGAGCAAAAAGACACCGTGTGCTAAAAGCTAGCAAATTGGTCAGCCTCAGCGCTCGATGTCTGCAATTTTAGGAAAAAAAAACAGAAAATCAGTATGCTGCACGAAATGAAACTTGGAGACAAGTTTGGGATGACATTTTAAGGGGTGAACCAAGTGTGTCCTTACATGATAGAATCTCTTAATCAAGACCTTTGGCAAACTAGCACTGGTGAGGTGAAAAGACAATGAGTTACCCTCTTTCTGTTCCAGGCAGGCTTCCTTTTTTCACTAGTATTCAGGCAGGAATCAGGTGAGGGTCAGAGGCATACTTGAGTCGTCCTGTCTTAGGAGAGAATCTGAAGACCTTTCACAGCACAAAGGTCTTAAACTTTGGGGTTGTTTTGGTATGTGATTCAAAGTGGATCCAAATGAGCTATTTGGCTGGGATACTCTTTTCATTGAGGCAACGTAAACTGTAGACCTGGTCCCAGACTTAAGAGAAATTGGTGAGAAGATAAGGGTAGCTGCTGGAGCCTAGTGAAGAAGAGGAAGGCAGTGGGCTGAAAGCAACAGCTACAACAGCAGGGAAATCTCTTGGTCAATTCAGTAGACAATCAGAAGGAGAATCACAGATAGCCATTTGTTGGCAGGGAATTATCTGATCGTGGCTGATACTTGAGAAGAACTGAAGATACAAAACTTGCAGACACATAAAGGCACATACTTAAATGCTTGTCCTCTGGCTACTGTAAGGGCAGAAATAACTCCAGTCTTAACTGCTACACTGTGAATGGTCATATAGACCCCAAATCAAGGGGAAACAATTATTTTCTTCACCAATTAAATCCAGCATGCTGACACCTTCTCAGCAGAGTACATTTCCGATTGTAAATTCATGAGTGCCATTGAAAGTGACAGAAATAGTATTTTATTAATCTTTAATATTTAGATAGCTTATCTGTTCCATTTAATAAGATAAATAAGGGTTGTATAAGGTACTCCTGTACTGCAAAAGATCCTGCTGGTTTCAGTGTGGAGAGTCAAGTGCATTTGTGAAGGAGAACATGCTGCTAACCCCAAAGCATGAACTGGATTTGTTTTACACCTGCACAATTCTGTCCACAGGAGAGCTGGCTGCCAGTAACTGTAGCCACTGGTTTTGGCTCTTACCAAGATCCAAATACAAGCTACTTAATTTTTTAAAATCTAACTGAAATCTTCCTAAGCCTGTTTTCAAGCAGTGCAGGGCACAGGAGTCAATCCGTTACGTGCTCATTGTATCGCATTGTGCAACATTGCATTCCACAATGATTTGGCCGCTCTTTGGATTTGCTGCTGTCTGTAGATCATGGCTCATGTTCTACTGCACCTGTGTGGTTGAAGTATTTAGGAGTTAAGCTAGTTACAGTGACATGAATGTGTCAGAAAGGTCAAACAAAGTTCTAAAATCCAAAACTTCATGCTACCAGACTGAATATGCTATGTTTTTGCAAGAATGTACTAGTAAAGTAATAACCCTTTCAGTGGACTCTTGACAGTTTAGTAACAGTAATGATAGAGCTATGATATGCTGGCCACTGCCAAAAATAATCCAACAACTTTTCCGACTGTTCTGCCACCCTAAGAAAACACTGCTTCAGTTCCAACTGGCTGGTTTTTAACCACAAAAGAGTTTATTTTCAGCAGGGCTTTTTTTTTTAAGTTCTTTTACTGTCGTCTTCCCGGATTCCCATTTGTGGCGGAATCCAGTAAATGATGCAGTGTTATTCAAATGATGCTGAAGACAGCTTCTATAGACTATTCCTCTCTACCTACCATTCCCAGAGATTAATAAAATATCCTACTGAAGTAAGTATTTCTTCAGAATTTACGTGCATTCAGGATTACAGATCTGGGGGGTAAAAAACCCCACTTCATTCTTATTTCTTAGTCTCAGCACATATAGTAGGAGTAGTGGCACATTATAAATATATAAAATGCTATTTACACATGAATGCTTCATAGGGGTTTACAGTAAAACAAATACATTATTTACCAACTGATCTAAGGTCTCTCTGAAAAAGGTAATAATTGAAATATAGATGATCAGTCTCCCTATTTCTTTGCTTATTTGGCAATCATACAATAAAGATGCCACTAGTAAAAGCTGAACAGTCTAAAAGCAGTGTTACAAGGGGCTTAATGTAAGAGTGGAGAAATGGATCACATCAAAAAGCAAGTGGTTCTGTGTCTGAAAAACTCTTTGCTTGCAGGCACCTGTAAGAGAAACAAGTGCCAAACAAAACAAGTATATATAGGGAATTCCCATTTTTTTAAACAGCTATCCCACAGAATGTGAGGAAGAACGGACGAAAAGGGTATGTTGCCTGGAAACTTATTTAGAACTGAAAATTTACTAAATTTACTAAATTAATTGCTTCCAATAAGAATAGCAGTGCTTAAAATTGTTGCCAAATCTCTGTATCAGATCTCTGTTCCATGTAAAACCCGCAAACTTGTAACTCTTGATTCTAGTGCAGATCAATTTAAATTCAGACTGCAGTACTTGGACAGTTAGCAACTGGGTTATAAAGCATGTAAAGATATATGTGAGAGTTTTGGAATTCCAAGAGCAATTTATAGATTTGACACTTCTCTGTGAAAACTGCCGTTGAATTCTGGCAGCTCTGTTTTTGCTAGAATACAGAAATATAGCTCTTTTAAACCTGGAAGCATTGATAAAGTATCATTACAGTGGGGAGAAAAAATGGTGTACTATGTTGAATTAGTTCCATTTCATGACTACCACTTGTATAACTGGAAATACAGCATGGAAGATTGGACTCCAGGACATCACCCACTCTTTCTCCCCAGGACACTGAACAGTGCAGCTTCTCACTTCAAGAATGTTAATGTTTTATTTTAAAGTTTCTGAAGGAGAAAAAATGGAAGCTTGATTCAGCACAACTCCAGCAGACCAGTAGTGGTGATGTTTAACCAACATAAACTCCTCCCTCAGGTATTCAGCTCTCTCAGAACAAATCAGAAATACTTCTTTTGCACATCTGTCACAATCCTAATGTTTTAAATAGCTTTTTTTGGGGGGGTGGGTGGGGTGGGGGGGTGGTATATTTTAAACAGAAGTAACTGGATTTAACCAACCCAGGAGGGTCCCTTCCAGTTATGCATTCTTCTAAAATCAGCTGTTTTCACAGAATAATAATATATATACTTGATGGTGACTGGCAAAACATCCACACCATGTTTTGCTACATTTCAAGGGTATTTTTACATTTGTGTTTAAAGTGGATTGATTTTGCTCTTTCATTGACTCAGTAGGAAAGGCTGGAGGAGACAGATGAAAACCTGCTACTTGAAATTTACTTGAAAAACATATAATTACATTTCAGAAAGTTCATGGTCTTCTAATGTTTCTTATTTCTGGTTACATTTGACCATGATATCATGAACAATGGACAGCTTTCCAGTAGGGAAATTTGCTCTGGGGCTTATAAGAACTTCCCAGTATCCATCAGTCCCTGGGCATTCAGATCACTCTGAGAAGAATCATCCTTGAGATTAAGAACAGTTTTCTTTTTTCTCATACCTATAGAACGAAGAGAAACAGCTGCTTTCTTCTTTGCTGCCAACGTAGTGCAGTTAAGATATATTTAAGTCTTAAAGGAACATGAATTCTAGTAATTCAGTTTCCAGCAGAAATTGTAGTCTCACTGTACTGCCTTGTTTCAACTAGAAACAGTACTCAGAAACCGGGCATCCTGGTTTTTTTGCAGGATCAACAATAATGCTGTTCTTTTATACAGCGTGGTACCTCTAGAACAATCATTGTGAGGTGAAGCAAAATGTTTTTGTCATGACCAAGAACAATAGAAGTTTTAGCCACAAGTGTACATAAAGCTTCTCTGCTAGGCCAGCTGAGAGTCAGCCAGCACTTTAATAGTGATAGCTTCTAAGGTTTAGTTTACAAATATTGCACTAATACAATGAAGGACTCTTACTGTCAAATCACAGTCTTCTCCTTTAGGGCAAATCCCTACCTTACAGTGTCTCTTACAGTTCTACAAAGATGATTTATCCCTTCCTAGTGTTGGTATATTGGCTGAGTCCCCCAAATGCTGTAACTTAAAAAAAGGGATTCAGTCATTAATAGTCAGACTGCACGATGGCAGAATTTGATACACATTCTCTTGAGACAAATGGGAGTGATCATTTTCAATCACACCTCACTTAAACAGGTAAAACTTTTACATTTTTTTTTTAAGTTGCACATAATTTAGATCCAGCCACCAAACTTTACACGTTAAAAAAAAATGTGGTTTTTTACAGAATGATGACATACTTTCCGCTCAAACACAGAAGAGTTTTCTACAGTGAACTCTTAAGGGCTGAGGATGTGCATTCAGTGCTGAAAACTTTTCAGTTTTCAGCCCAATTCATTTTCCAGTTAGCTTTTGCTGACAGTGTAATCTGAGTGTTTATTGCCACGTGCTTTTGCTAAATGTGAGTGGGGATGGGGTGGGCAGGAAAAAGTTCCTTATTAGTAGTTTGTTAGAGATTAATATACACTCTGTGTATTAAAAGTGTGTAATTCCATCATGTCTGGTTGGAATGTATTCTTGCTTTCCTTGAAGAGTGCCGTATTTTTTTTTTCCTTTGAAGTTTTTGTCTTAGCGTTATACAGTTCTGTAAATATGGTGATTGTATTGCTTTGTGAAATCTCACGATGTGAGACTTGAAAGACCAGGAAAATAAATAAAAACCTGGTGGAGTAATCAGTAATTAAAGCCATACTGCTGTGTTACAGTTCTACCAGCATGAAGTGGAAACTAAGACCAAGCCTTGATTTTATACCAGGACAGCTCTGACACCTCACGTAATTACTGTCATAGTACTAAACAGGTGGGAGCATCCTCAGCTTGCATGAAATGTGCTGCTGCTTGAATTGAAGGAACAAAATTTTCCAAAATGCTTTGGCAAGCCTTTTTGTTGTTGTCCATAATGCACCAGTAAATCTTTAATTATGTCTCAGTTTTTATCCTAGATACTTACTATTTGCTGCACACAGAGTACTGATTAGGCTGTTAGAGCACAGAAACCAATGATAATATGTAAGACCTGTCTGTCTTACAGGTCTTGAGGTTCTTGGGTATCCTGCTGCTTCCAGTAATGCCTAACTAGGTAAAGTGAAGCACTAGAATTGAATTGGGCTATCAATGTGGTATTACTATCTGTAAATGTTAGTAAAAATGAAGCATGTTTGTCTGTAATACAGACTATTTTTAGTGCCTTATTTTAATAGAGAAGACAGTGCAGCCTTCTAATTGCATGTTCACCAGATTCCATTAAAGTAGCTTCTATGCTAGTAAGAGAAAAGATAAATTAATGCTCAGTTTGGCTCAATCAAATACAGCAAGTAAATTATTTTCTAAATAAAAATAAACATAGACATAGAATGTTGTAATCTAAAGCATGATACAATTTGGAATGTTGTTTTCTGTCATTCTTGAAGTTGTTGGCTTATTTTCGGGATGTGCAAAAAATAAACAGAAAAGATATTTGAATCTTTTTGTCTTCGTGATTACAGAAACGCAGATATATCTTGAATTTATGAAGTGACGCATATTTCAGAAGTGAGCTCCCTAGCGCAAATAACCTAGTTACTCTCAAGTCTCATGCAGTTCATGCAGAAGGTGTGGAAGAACAAGGGATTAGGCTTGTGAGAACACACTTCTGATTTACCAATTTTGTAATTCAGATTACAGGAAATAGAAGAAAACCAACATCGTAAGAGCAGGAAATAATAGATTTCAGAGTATTGAATGAGCCAATAGAGTCCCCAAAGTATTTGATTAGACTTCTCCATTTCAGAGATGAGAAGTGGTTGCTTTATTCAATAATGACAAAAGCAAGTTTGACCCAGCAGTGAAGTTTGTGCAGTTCTTTCCAATGACACAATATGGAGCATGTGTGCTGTGCTAGGGCTACTGGTAGCAGACGGTTTGCAGCCAGTAAACTGCCGCTTGTTTTCTGGTATTATTTGCAATGATGGATGATACGCTTGGCTGTCTATGCAGCAAATGGGATCATGGAGGTCAGCAAAATAAGAAACAAGTAGTGTATTAGTTTTATCTTGCTGCTTCTGGTAGTAAGAGAGAAATGAGGGAGGCAGTTGCTGCTGAAGTTCTTGTTAAAGAGAAGGTGTCTACTGGCACATCTTCCTCACTGAAACATTTGAACAGGTATATGAATTAAAATTTAGCAGTAGCAATTCAGGGAAAAAATTTCTGAGACCTGAGAGGCCTTGAAGGGAATCCTTAAGCCATTATGACTAAGAGCAGTGTCAGAGGCACTGCATTTCAGCTTTCCCTTGATCTTAGCTGATGAGCAAGAAAATGGGAATTTCTAATGGACTCAAGATTTCATTCCTGTATTATATCTACAGTGACTCATCCTGTAAATAAGAGCTTTATGTATGCTGAAGAGCCAGTTGGAAGCTACCTGTGTCTCATAGACTTCCTTTTGTTCAAATGCTTCCAGTACTGAAATGTTCCTTTGAGTATTTCTAGGGAGAGCAGTAGACTGAGAAAAATGCTGCCCTGCAGCAATGAGCATGCATCATGTCACCATGATCATCGTCATCACAGGATGTACAACAAATATCTACCTCTAGATTTCTGACTCAAGTTTAGTCTAGGCAAGGGTAATAACAAGAATGCTTGATAGCCCATGATGCATCTGTCCATTTTGGGTACTTAAGGGAAAATAGCACTATGAGTCTTGACCTGCAGGGTGGGGATTCACCAAATCAGAAACCAATAAGGCTTTGGAAAACACTTCTTCTTAGGGTTTATTTTATGCTTACTGGGGCATAAGTAATGGGAATGGCTTATTTGCAGGAGCCTAGTTTTATCACTTCCATCCTCCTGAACCAGTACATAAATATTTCAATTGCTAGTGCCTCTGCAGAGAAGCCCAAAAAGAAGAAAACAAGTCTATTGCCCATCACCTTCATTGACACTCCATTCCCTCAGAGCACAGGGTGCTGAGTGAAGCTACCTGGTGGGAGAGATCCAGCCTGCAGCAACAGGTGGTGGTTTCTTGCAGTAGGTGATGGAGACTGTGACACAGGACAGACAGGCTCACTTCGTAACTACTGAGTTGTAAAACATAATCAAGGCTTCTGTTTCTAAGAATGTAATGTTTGGCATCATGATACTCTCACATGTAGAATACGCTCATGGGGATTTAGTCTCATCAACAGTCATCTAAAATGTGGCTTCCTTTGGAAAACAATACATGGTCTTCAGGTCATGATGGCCATACCAGTAAAAACTTGCAATGGAATGCAGCTCTTATTGTGACAGAATGGCTGTTAGTACAGTGTTAAATATGCACAGAGGCACCCTGACAGAAGAGAAAATTTTATCCTATTTAAGATAACAGAGACAAACTGTCAGTCATTAAATAAACGATACAGAAATTGTCTCTGTCAGGATAAAAATCTCTTTAAATACAGTAAAGGGAAAATGAATTAATGGTCACTTATCAAAACTAGTGAGAAATCTCTCTGAAAGTAAATGACAGAAAATAGTCTTAGAAGGGCATGTGAATTTGATTCTCCTGAAGTCGATGGCCTCAGTGGCATAAAGCTGGTAAAATGAAGTGAGCTAGAAATAAAAATGCTGGCTAGAAATGTTATATCTGAGCATACTACAGTTGTATATCATCCCTATATTATCATTTATAAAGCAAATCCTAAAATTAATGATTGACATGTGCTGATTACTTTGGAACTTTCAATATAGACTTCAAACTGTATATATAGTTTACAGGACCCCAGGGTTTCATAAATCCTAATTCATTGGCACAAAGGAGTGACTAAAGATCTCAGGCACTAACTGACAGGAAAACTACTGCAGCATAAATGGGATAAATCCATCCCACCCATATAAAGTTGGATGCCTTTGAGGTCTATGGAAACAAATGCCTCCATCCTACCCAACTCCCAGCCAGCATGAAAGATTGCTGCTCACCTACAGTTCCTGTCCAAACACAAGAAGAGGAGTCGTTCCCTAGTTGTTGCTTAAAACAGTGAGTCCAAAAGGACTGCATGAGGGTGGGTGCACGGCCTGTCCCTCTCTCCCTCTACACCTTTCCAAGTGGATCTTGAGCTGGTTCTGCCAAGTGTCTAGCTTGCTCTATTTGGTCCTCAGGTTTCCAATACGAAATGATCAGAAATGAAAGAACTGGAATTTCAGACTTCATAAAACTGCCAAAATCAAACTGGAATTCATCTGGGAAAAGAAAGTATGAGGGCAATCAGACTACAATGTTACTATCCCATCTTACAGCCAAAAGTAGTTAAGGCAGAAAAATACAGTATCTTTAAGGGCCAGTAAACTTTTCCAACTAGTGATTTTATTCCAGCTATTCAGAAGGRAATATAAATCCTGATTCTTGTCCAAACCCTGATTAATAAGAACCAGCTGAATCGTAACAGCAATGCTAGCATTTAATTTTTATTCAAGCTTATAATTTTAATTTTTGTTATCCTTTTTCACTTTTCTACCACGGTACAAAGAAATTTGAAACAAATGAGATTTTTAGCGATTGGACATGTATTGTAGTGTAATGCATAAAATGTGGTGACTCCAAAAATGAGGTAGAAAATAAAAATGAGCTGGTACGTCATGACCAGATTCCCAAAGATAGATTCCATCATCTGTAATGTTTCTCTAGATGTTGAATTTGGAAAAGAACATTATGTAAATCCAGAGAGCATCCAGAAATTATGGCCACGATCCTCATGACTTTTAATACTTGATGCCTGTGTGTTTCAGGCTTTCCTGTTCTATTCATTCTTTACATCAAAAAGGCATGTTATCTTCTACAAATCTTCCAGTGCTTTTATAACTGTTTTAAAAGCCTCAACGATATTTTAATGGGGCAGGAATTCTGAAAAAACAAAAGGGAATTTGAAGTGTGTCTGTACTTGGCAAGTCAAAATACAGGAAGGATGCAGCAAAGAAGGCTGGAGTTGAGAGAACTTTAAAATGTATGTTCTACTGAAGCTGAGGATCTGGCTGCACTTGATAAAAAATTTTGTAGGTGGAGCAGTTCAAAATGACATGTTGGATTTTTTCCCATTAAAAAAAATGCTTAAGGATATAGATAAAGGATTGCAAAATAAAACTCCCAAATGGAGATGCTCCTGTGTTCATTCAGAGATCTCTGAGATGATAGAGAAATAGTCAATACTATTATAGAAGTAATATAGTATTTATATTATATAGAATATATAAAGAATATATAAAGAATATTACTTTGCATATGTAGGGTTTTCCATCCAAAAATGTCAAGTCATTTTACAAGCACTTAATCAAATGGGCCTCTCCACTAGCTTATGGCCTATCAGTAGAAGTTACTTCTGTAGCAAGTGAAGAACCTGAAGAATAACATAGGATTCTTGCCAAGCAGTAGTTATGTTCCTTTTCTCCCTTGCCGCCCCCNTTTTTTTTTTAACTTCTGGGATATTTCCTATTTCTAAGTCTATTTTGCCTTCATGAGACCTACGGAATTCAATTACCTTCTTAGTGATTGAATTCCCTCTCTAAAGGTTTACTTTACATGACAATATGGAAATAGTGACAAGAAAACTCAAATGAGAGCTTTAGAAATTGAATTCCTTATTTTCATTGCAGTTGAAAATGGGTATTGACCCCATGGCAGTCACATTCATTCTGTGCCTAGCTTATTGTAACTACATTTAACTCATTTGTTAAAAGTCCACATAAGGTATCGGAATAATATTTTTAATTAACTTAAAATGTTAATATTTTTYTTTAAATCAACATGCCCCAAGTATAACTGAATGTCTAAAAAACTAAGTAATTGGGCTGTTGCTCATTAGCAGTTTGACTTCTGTATTCTTTGACATATTCTACAAATTTGAGAAGTATGTAATTTCTAGATGACTACTGGACATAGGCAATGGAGAGCAGTGAGCTGTGTCCTGCTATACATGAGGTGACATGCAAAGATTTGGGCAGATATTTGTATATCTTCTCACTGCAAAGCCTGAGCTTGTTCTGAAGATTGTAAAGATGTAGTGATGCTCAAACTCTTGTACTCTACTTGCCTTTCCCATTTAATTTGCATTCAAAATAATTTCCTTAGAATCCCTAAGTACTCTACTACAGAGATGTGAAATACAGTGTTTTTTGCCATCTAAACTAAGCAAAGAGTTTAGTTGGGTGCAAGAAAAACTTTCAACTTTGAAGGCTTTTTAGTAGTTTCTGGTCACGTAAAAATTGAAAGTTACTGAAGAGGTGGAAAAAAGGGTTTTCTTTCTCTGCACAGCAAGACCCTTTTAAATCTGGTGCAATTGTGAAATGAGAGGGTAAAATCTCCTAAGAACAAGGTCTGTAGTAGAGCTGTCCACAAAAAAATCTGGAAACACTGCCAAATAAAACAAAGTAGAACACAGACACACTGAAAGAGTTATCAGATTGCAGTATCATCTGTGTAACTGTTGTAATGTTCTCTGGAAGCACAAGTAGTTCTTACAGGAGAAATAAGAGTCTTCTGACATCTAGGGTAGTTTACTAAGAAAAACACGAGGTTCTTACTATTGCTTAGACCTTTAAGCCTTTTGTTCTAATACTTTGGCTCATCTGGACATGATCAGAAAAAGGAAACAAGCAAATAGGATTTCATCTTTGAGTTCTAGCACTTCAGAAGCAACGATGCTACATCATTTTCTATGAAGAGACAGAGCTGTTTTGTAAACTGTGGTGCTGCTGGAATTTTTACCCATGTGCTGTCATACTTCATATGTTTGTACTCGGTACTTACTTAGGATTAAAGTATGGTTTCTGTGTAAGTGTGTTGACATTATGCAAAATGCTCCATAGCTACATTTTTTTCCTGTATGTTTTCTGTTCTGAACTGTTTTCAGACTAGAAGATCATCTTGATTAATTGGCAGCAAACTGTTGCAAAGCTGATCTGCATAAGTGTTCAGGATGTTTAGGAAACAGATCCTGTTTCTTTGCACTCTTTTATTTGCCTTATTGTTCATTGTGTTTTTGTGTGTGCGTGTGTGTGTGCCTCAAGTGGTAGAAAAACAAGTGTGTTTTTGTCAATGTTTGTAATCCATATGAGAACCAGTTCCTTCTCTCTTTACCATAATCCTTTTTTGCACCTTTCTTTATGGAATGAATGGATTAAAAAGCAGTAGGAGAATGGGATTACTATCCCCAAGTCCAGCCTGTGACTGCTATTGTGACTAAGTGGTACAGCAGCAAATACACACGATACGCACTTGCACTAAATCATTCCATAAGGGCCAGACAGACCTGTGCATTCCCTGTCTAAACAGAACAGCTGTTCTGTGCAACAATTGTGCTGATTTGATAATGATTTGCTGGGCAGCACACTCAAGGACCAAGCAATATATTCCTGCTGGTAAAATCTCATATTCTCTAGAACTCAGTCCTGCCCCTGGTCATGCCTGTGTCTTGACATACTCTTTTTTGTTTCCTCTCCAGCTCCAAGTGCTGTCTGCTCCACATGCTTTCTGACTGTGTCCTCTCCTTTATTTGCAAGTCTCCCTGCCTTCTCCTTTCACACATTGAGACCAGCTGCCTCAGAGTTGCTGCCCTACCCAATGTTCACTGCAGTGCACGTTGGACCTCTTGTTGTCTTAAGCATCTTGGCTTTCATCTACTATGGAGGTATTTACTCATTACTGTATTAACCTACTGCACAGTGACTCGCACAGTTGCAATGCTAGACAACTGCTGGCAACCATAAAGAGAGGTAGTAACAAAATGTAGTGGATTCTGTACATTAGCAACAAAATATATATTCAGAAAAACTAATTCAAACTGCATTTCCTTGTACTGAATACGTAAGTACAGTGACTTGATTTAGGAGGTTACTTCATTCCTATGCTCTGAGAATCTCAGCTCCACTTGAGTTGAGACCCCGACACAAAACCTGTGAGGCCAGAAAAATACAGTCCAGACTTCTGCACTGTGCAAAGCTCCCAGCAACCCTGAGTGTGTGAGGCAGCTGCTGCACAAAAAATCTGACTAATGCTCCCAGAGAGCAAAGATAGTTTGAACTGGGTCCATATTTTAGCTGTATGGTGTGGGCTTCTGGGCGCAGACCCAGTGAGCAGTGGGCGAGTAGGAGTTTTCTGTCTTTGTATTATGTCAGAGTTTGAGGGGAGGCAGCTGCTATGAATGTTTTAAGATAGGAGGTTTTTCTTCCCCACCCAGACATTTAAGGTGAAATGAAATTTAAGGTGAAATTTAAATATGGGAAGGGGTTTGACTGGATCTTGAACCAGTGACCTCTAGAGCCTGACCACTCTGCAACATCCTTACCTCACACAAAGCTTGAACGACGATCAGTGTAATATGCAGAGAAGTGAATGATGATACAGAGTGCAAGATGTCCTCCCTTGCTGGGAGTCTGCAGCTGTCTCTGAAATAAATGCCTGTGTCTTTGAACAGTTCTCCTGGTCATAGTTATTCTGTGCAAAAGGGCAGTTAAACAGAAGAGTGTTTGTAAAGAAAGGATCTGATCCTTTCTTGTACCATTCGCTCCCTTATACATGGGAATCCTTTAAGCAAAGAACAAAGTGCAAAGAAGTTTAAATGAAGTTCAGGCTTCAGCAACCTCTGCTTAAGAACAGGAAACAGGGAGTTGGACTAACCTGTCAGCCTCAACAATTCTTACAAATCTGCATTTGGCAACACACTTGCGTTAGGAACATTTGTAGGGTTCTTAGATGTTAATTTTCTGTTTTCTGGCATCATCTGGTTGCTGAATGCATTTTTCGCTACAGTCAAAAAGTATAATGGGGAACATGCGTCTCTTTCCTTTTTAATTCTTCACTTGCATGTTTCTACCACTTTTTATAGAACTCTCTGTGGCCTTGTTCTAAGTCTGAATAAATCTGAATGCCTAAATTGCAAAGCAATGCTAATCGCTGATGTCGTTGCATGTCTTTACGCTGTTCACACTTCAGCTTTCTGTGGGGTTCACTGACTTTCCTGGTATGCAGAGTTTGAAATGTGGGAATTCTAATAAAAGTAGGCCAGGATTAGAAGATTACTGTTACTGTGTTTACCAGCGTATTATTTTCCTTGCTGTCTTTTATTATATTAGGTATGAACCTTTTTTCCATTTCCATAGTAAGAACAATCAATAGATTGAATGTGTGAACTCTTGGAACTGGGATGACTAAACTGCCGTAACAAATTTTCTCACCCTACATTCATCAAAACAATCTTGCAGGAGCTGATTAAAAAAACTTCTTTTAGTACTGTATCACATACCTTATAGAAAATATGGGGGAAGGAGTCAGAGTGGGAGGAGGCACTTCTGAAAGTTGTGGAATGGTAACTTGCTATAGGAATGAGAAGCTACAGAAATAATAACTTGTAAATAATACTTGAAGGCTACAGCAGGTAAGTGCAATACAGCTTGAGGTTCAGATCATGCTTCTTCCAGTTTAATAAGGGAAAAATGTTGCAGACAAATGCACATATGTTCCTAGCATGACAAGATGTGAAGAGCCTTTGGTTGCTTAAACTACTGAGAACAACAGCAATTCCAAAACCTGTAAACTCATCAGCTTGAGGCAGCACTGCAGCTAGCTATGGTATGCAAATGCTGTTGATAATCACTACTACAAAATGGAGTGTATTACTCAAACCAGTGTGGATAAAGAGTTATGGCCTGCATGGAAGAGTGCTACCTTTGTGCAAACTTTGATGTTAAAAAACGGTAACTTGAACTCACAGATACACTGATTACCCTGCTAAAAGAAGACTTGGAATCTCTTCCCAAAATTACAGCATTTTAATCAGAAGAATGTGAGCAAAGTCTTAATCTTGTTAATAGGGATAGACACAGGTAAGGCAGAAACAAAATCCACAGCAACATAGCCTAAACATGAAAATCAATGGCTTGGAGGCTAGTAATAGCAGTGCTAGCTACAGCAACAAAACTACTCCCTGTCCCTACTTTTCATACAAGACTAAGCTTGACAGTAAGTTGGAAGAAATACCTCTTCTGCCTTGTGACATTGAGCTACATCACACACAGCTATTTGAAAATATATAGCTGAAATGTAGCGAAAGGTATTTTAAATTTACAAACCAAATCCACAGATACGTGATTATTTTCTCTAAATTTCCTTTTAGCCCTTCTAAATTCTTTTGACATTCAAGGATCAATAAGAATGTCATCTGTAGCCGATTCTGACAGATGTTAATCTTTCCCTTGGCTTTGCAGTCTGCTTGAAATAGTACTTGTTTCTTCATGTCAGGCCTCTGGCAATGCTTACTGGAGTTAGGATTACAGTCTCCAGTGAATCCCATTTTTACTGTCATTAACTTTCTAAACTGTTCCCAATAGCTGGCAACCTTTCCATGCTTGGAGACCTACTTAGTGGGAAGCTGGGAGAGTGATGTTTTTTTGTCTGTCTAGAATCATTGTGCCTTTAATTGAGATTTGTTTAACTTTGTCATTAAGTCCATTTGTGTTGTAGGCATTTCATGACAATGATCACATATTTCGCTTGTACACTGGCTGCGTTTCTGTTGTGATCTACCTATTAATGAAGGAAAAAAAAGCTCCATGTTTACTTAAGATTTTTACAAGTAGCCTTTTTTTTTTCTTCTGTTAACTTGGTTAATAAATTCAGCAAATTTTTGGATTGGAAATTAGAGACATGGCTCATCTGCAGATTTTGCGCTATGTTCTAGCTAGGGAAGTAGCCAGATATATTTAGCAAAATACAGGTGCTCTGGTTTCAGTAGCTACTTGTCTAGATAGCAATTGATACCGCTGTCAGAACCCATAAACCCTGGGTTTATGGTTGATTCCAAATTAAGGACAAATCTTGATCAGAAAGCAACAGGAACGGAAACATTTCTCCCCCAAATGTCAAGGACTTTATGGTGAACAGAAAACACTGGGTGCAGTATTGCTGTTTGTGTTCATCAGTCATATAGCTGTGTAACAGATCGTGGGTTACAGGTTACTTTCCTTCTCTTAGAATGTGAGTCAGGGGTGACCAAAACTATGTGAGTTATAACATGAGCTTGACAATGATCACTTTAGCAGTTGGGGAAGCCAAATACTTGCTTCTTAATAAGAAAAAAGAAAGCTGATTAATCAGCTGAGTCATCCTGCTCTACTTCAGTGTTGGTATGAATGGCATTCCTTATGGATCGGCCTTCACAGAGGGAAATGCCAAACCGTAATCAAGACTGAGTGACTGAGTTTAATCAAATGTTTCAAAATATCACCCATGAGTTTTAGATAAAATAAAAATTAGGGATATTCTCAGCCAAGCAGTTAATTGCTTCCTGAAAACTTGTATTGTTCTTTGCAATAATTTGAAGATTTTCACTTCTATTTTAGAGTAGGGTATTTTAGAGTTAAGTAGGGTATTTTTAGAGTTAAGTCAGTAGGTTTTTCAGTTATTATTTTTAGAGAATTGATCCCAAAAGGATATTTCTATGGGTTTTGTTTCTTACATCTAGCAAAAATTGTTCAAATAGGAGCTGAAGACAGGTTATGTCAAATTTTTTGCAAGAGTTTGTCCAGTTGAAAATAACAGTGGTTGTTTAAGTACTTGTCTGGTTCCTGATGTGCCCCAGGT
The DNA here is from genome assembly GCA_035582835.1 of Phoebastria nigripes. Classification (NCBI taxonomy): domain Eukaryota; kingdom Metazoa; phylum Chordata; class Aves; order Procellariiformes; family Diomedeidae; genus Phoebastria; species Phoebastria nigripes. The sequence continues at coordinate 89,242 of JAYKAV010003266.1, read as the reverse complement.
TGTGTGCAATGATGAAAAATTTATCATCAGCACATCTGTAAATGAATCATCTTTTTTCCTGCACCCACATGGTTGCACAATTTTACTGACTCTTGCTTTGATGAATATTTGATACTTGTCATGTGAAGCTATTCCATCACACTTGTAATATTGGGAATTCCAGGCACACTTAACACCTTAATATGATGTCACAGTTAATGTATTCATAATAATTTTGTGACCCAATACAATATGACACAGTAGTCTTCTTTAATTACCAATCATATAAAGATAAAAGTTACAACACAGACATCTGGCTGCAAATCATGCACCTGGATTAAACATTTTCTCATCTGGCTGTACTATGCTATGTAGCAGAGACTGTGCAAAGCAGGTGGTAGAACCTTAGGTAAGATCCATTATTACAAAGTAAGCAATTACTTTTCTTTCTCAGTTTTTTTTTTTCAGTGGATCAAGATGACAAATTTATCTCATGCTGATAAGGCTTCACTCAACACAAATGCTGGAAATGGAAGATTCTTCCATTTCCTTTCTATTTTATGATTTGTTGAATGGTGGCATTGCTGGGAGAAAAGTGAAATAAAGCTGAAGGAAATAGGAGAAGGAGGTTAAAGGGTTTTGTCAGAGCTCTTCTTCGGAGTTCAGTTCTCTTTCCTCTGCTCTGTGCCTTACTACGAGTCCATGCTGCATTGCTTCTAGAACAGGTAATTTGGAGCTCCCCCATATGAGTGGGGAAGGTGGAAGGGGTTATAAATTCTCATTCCAAATTCACACCGGACCTTTTACTAACCAGTAAAACTTGTTACTAACTCACTCAGAGTTTATAATACTAATTTTCAATTCTGGTTTTCTGTGCTGGGTAACGTAAACCAAAAATTGTTTCTTCTTCTACCTTTATGTTCAACCCTGTGAAGAACAGTATTTGGGTTTAGTGAAGAATATAGGTGCATTTACTCCAAAACTTATATACTGCACCTACAACTTGTGGTCAGCTGGGAACCTGCTGGTGATACACGAGCTATCTGAAACGGTTTTGGTCTTTGTTGTCTAGTCATTAGTCACAATAGAGGAAGCATAATAAAATGCATAATCCTTTCACCACATAATTATGACTCTAGTTTGTATTTCAGTTTAGTGCAGATCACTCAGCAGTGTGCAGGACAGAATGAGAACAACTGCCTGAGCAGAATACCTAAAAATATTTTCCCATAGTGAAAAATAGAAATTGAATCCTTTATGAAATATATGCATTTGCACAGTAGGTGAAGTGCCAAGTGAACACATTCACAAAGTCTTTGGCACTCTTCTGCAGGCAGGACAGCATACCATGTCTGGACTCTACACATTCTCTAGCTCCACAAAAAGCATTAAGAAAAGTCTGATTTCAAATCTGTATTTCCATGTTTTGTGTGCTGATATTAATTAGTTCAAATATTTTGACATATTTGAAATTCACTGTCGTTATATCACTTAACACTGTATGTAACCACATATTTCCTTTGTCTGGATATTTGATGTGCACCTCGTATTTATTACAGTATTATTTGTTAATGCTTTTGTCTGTTGAATCAATTGTCAGGAACAATCATAATAGTTACAAGAAAGCAATTTTGGTCTGAATTGGAAGGAAGGTAGTATGCATGAGCGTATAGTGGAAAGGGACAAAAGATGACATTTGTAGCCAGATGTGATCTGTAGTATGAAAATCCTAAATGCTGTTGAAGAGTGGGACTCCACAGGTTGTTGTCATAATCATGGCATTAGGAATAGATTTTTCTTTAGTATTTGCCTATTTTTACTACAATTTTCATCAGGTGATGAATACATGACAATTTTAGATTGTCTAACACAAGAAAAATAAAGTGTGGTGTTTTTTTTTTTTTTTTGTTAATAACGTATGCCTAGCAGGTTTCTGACTTAAAAATCTTTTTAAAGAGGCCTATTGTGTTTGCATTTAGCATATTTCCACTTTTCTGTGGGGGTTTCTGGATGAATATTAGGTTCAAAGCAGAAAATCAAGTTGTACGCCTTACAAGATCATTTTCTGCCTGCTTAAAATCAAAACTAGAGGGAAGTTTTGATGATTAGGTGTGTACCTAGTTTCTGTGCACAATGTCAGAGTTTAAATATATGTCACTTGGAAACGAGCTTTTGCAAATTTGTTGTATTTCAAACGTAGAGAGATGAACTTTAAATCTGGCCAATAATATTACATCAGTTTTTCTGTGGCATTGGAAATGTGTTATTTTCTTAGAAAGTATTTCCTTTCACTTTCAAGTGATGGCACGATCATGGGTGAAGTGCTGAAGACTGAATTCAAATGACTTGAATCCTTTTAAAAATTGGAAATATTCAACAAAGGTAAGAAATTCTACAGTTCATTAAATAGTTTTCTAATTTCTTTGCTTCCAAATAGAAAAGGAGGAGTGGGAGAAATGAGAAGGAAAGGGCCACATGCTTTTCTCTCTCAAAACAAAAAAGAGAAAAAAAAGTGGTCTTTAGTACAGTCCTTCACAACACTAGTCTGTTTCACAAAGGCAGTTTACAGTGCAGGAATGCGCATCTAGGGAGAGCTCATGGGTAAAGTCCCTCTAATGCATGTGATTCTGCACGCTTTGGCAAAGCCAGAAACTCACACTTTTGGCATATATAAAGTGTCCTGGAATGCGAGGCTGAGCAGTGAACCTTTGTACTCTTCTGTTTACAGCATGTGCCTGAGAAAATGATGAGAGGAAGGTTTGGCAAGAATGACTGGAGCAGGGAGGATTTGGATCCAGGCAGGACAAAAACATAGATGTTGAATATTTATAGCATTTATAAGAAACACCAATAACAAGGAGAGGAATGGAAAGGATTCTTGACATGAAAAATAAAAGCATGCCTAGTTTCTGTGGCTTGACATTTCTGTAAATAAAACATGAGCTACTACACAAGTGCAATGCATAACTGAGTACACAGTTCTTGGTTGCTGCATAGACTTCAAATTGGGTTCAACAAAGAGCATCACCTGGTTTTAGTCTGTTTCAGTACAGAAATGACACTTGTGAAATGATGCTGTCTTGTGAACCCTTGACCCAATGACCCTTGAAATTGTTGAGTGTCGATCACATCTGACAGAAGGTTAGAGCTTTTAAAGCTAATAGGTTTCTACATAAAGATAATATGTTAAAGATAATATGTTTCTACAAGTTTGATGAAAATGCGGGATAGGTGGAGGTCCTGACCAAAATAAAAGCTATGGCGTTAGAGGTCCATTTGATTAGAGAATTTATGTTAGGGCAGACGTGTACCTGTATGTCCTAAAAGTTATTCAGACCTCACAGATGCTTGCAAATTTAGTAGACACCAGAAACTGACCACCACAGAGAACAAGGTTTCATTATTTCTGCTGCTTATTGTACTGCTTGTTTTAATATGGTGAAGGGACTGAAGTAAAAATACGAACCCAGAGGAACAGAGAAGGGTAGACCCTGACCTATTTAACGTGTGTGTCTGTGACCTGCAGCAACAAATAATATTTGCAATTAATGTAAATATGAAAAGTATGATAAAGAAGAGGAAAAAACTTTTCATAGAGCATTATGGATCGCTTGGTAAACTGAGCGTAAGCAAACAACACATTTTATGAAACAGCCAGTATGTGGTAGGAATATAGAGGAATGTCATCCATAGATGAACAAAGAATACCAGCCTTATTTACAGGACTGGAGTCTTTGTTATGGGAAGAAGTGAATATAAAACAACCTTGAATGAATGTTAGGTAATTGATTGAAAAATAACTGGCTCCTTGCTGTACCCACAGTAGAAAGAGTTAAAACAGGATAAAGAGCCAATTTTCTCTCTGTACTTACTTATTTCTCTTGACACAGTTTGTGTACTTTTTCCCTCCAGGTAAGAAGTGCAGTTAGTATGATCAGGTTTGCTGAGGGAAATGAATAAAATTGCTAACACTGTGATCAGAAGAAAGAATAGTCAACTTGTTCCCCATTAAAGAGAACCCCTTTAAAATACTACCAATACATAAGAATGACCGTGCTGGACCAGATGAAAGGCTCATCTTGTCGATCCTGTCTCTGACAGAGGCAAATAGAAGATCCTTAAAGAAGTGTCTAAGAGCAAGATAAGCATATAGTGGTACTTTCCCAACCACTCTCCTATCCTTCTGCAGTGTTTGGATGAGAAGCTTTCTGTGCCAGAGCGGTTTTCTGTGTGTTTAAAATCTTCAGTGTATTTCCGTTCCACATACCTGTCTAGCTATTCCTTGAATCCGTTTACATTTTTAGCAGCAAAATACCTTGTGACTAAGAGTTCTGCAGCTTAACTACATGGTGTGCGAACAACTGCTTTCTGTTGTTATTGAACCTGTCATCAGGTAGTTCCCCTTTGATGCACTTAGCTTTTGTAGTGGAAGAGGCACCCGGCATCTGAGCCTTCTGAATCTGCCCATGATTTTAAGCCCCTTTGGACTTCTACTGTTTTGCTTAAGTCCAAAACTATGGTTGTGGGGAGAAGAGCTGAAGAGTTGGGCCTAGTCCCCAATACAGCAGCCAAATAGTGAGGAAAGAATCTATCCTGTAAAAGGATAACTTTTTTATAGATGATGGAAGCACTTAACCTGAACTCTTGGCCAAAGGCAATATACGATAAAAAGAGAAACTACCAAAGCTGTGAACTGCAGCCAGCTGGAAAAGAAAAGCAAAAAAGAAAGCCCTAAAACAAAACCAAAAACCCCAAGCTGACTAATGAGAGAAAGAATGGGTGGCTTCTCATACGGAAGACCTTGTAGGTGTCAAAACAGTAATGAATACAAGCCATTATCACATGGACTTCATCAGTGGAGCCAATTCGAGTCTTACCTAGGAGACTGAATGTCACCTGTAATGCTGTTTCTTGGTTCTGAGTTCCTTAAAGAGCTGCTCTATGGCTGTACTCTGCTCATCCCCAGAATTCTGCACTGATCACATCTATCCAAGACAATAATATTGCAGAAGGTTTGCTGCTTGTTATTGACTACCCAATCCTAGTCTTCTAGTAAATGATACATAGATCCTTCTTTGAGCAGGAAGCTGGATAGATGACATCCTGAGGTCCCTTCCAATTTGATTTATTCTTTGCTTCTACACTTCTCAATATTTGAAGGCCATCTTCCTCTCAGGGAACCCTGTATAACTAACTTGCTTAATTTGTTCTATATACTGTTTTTTTTAACAAAAATTTATTTATGTTTGTCACTTTGAAGTATTTTCCATGTTGAAGGTCCAACACAAAGCTTAGTTCTTTTCTAGATGTGTGAAGATGGTAGCAATAATTAAAAAAAAAAAAAAAAAGGAAAGATGTAACTATGCATTTATTTTTCCTGCTATGTAAGAATTCGTAGGAGATCAGAAACAAACAGAAAAGTATACAGACGTGACATTTTCTGGTGATCAGCAGTCTGAACAAACTTGTCAAACATGATGCTGTAGGCGGTCTCCATAATTCTACTTGTGTTCATAAAGTGCTAGCGCACAAAAAAAAGGCAGAAAGCCACGGAAAACTTAAGATACCTTCTACGTTATTAATTTTGGATGCGGAATTTCCTGTTCTCTTACCAGTACACAAGGAGCATATATCCGTTGACCACAAAAGACTAGTAAGAGATTTTCTTAATTCAGACAGAAAGCTGTAACTTTTGCAATGCAAAGTGTTACCACTGTCAGTGGGCAAGGTAGACAGTAGGGAGTACTCCCTTTATTCATGTGGGGCACGTGTGCAACATCATTCTCCAGCAAGGCGTCTGATAGAAAATGGAAGTGAAATAAGCCTATACTTGGGTTACTGAAGTTATAACCAAGCAAACCTATGAAAGCTGGATGTATTAGTACAAAACAGAGTAAAGTCAATGGTTACTTGGGGAATCCATTGCCTTTCTAGAGAATCTGAAAATCACTCAAATTTAATGAAATGTAGCTATACAAAGTAAAAGCAACAATCCCTGTATCCACATGCATATCTAGTTCAAAAGAATTAATGTGTTAATGTAATTCAGAACATTTAAATCCCCCTAAGATTACATGCATGTGTATTTGTCTTATAGGTTTTGAGCACTTCACACTCATAGCGTGCTTGATTCCTTGAGATCTGTAGAGATCAACAGCAGTAAAATTTGAATGGAGTATGAAACTCTACTAAATGTAAATTATTAGAAAGCATTTCTTTTGTTTGTTTCTAACTTACTAAAACCTTAGGAACAAATGGACACAAATTTAAACACAAAAGTAGCATGTACAGTTTGTTTCCTAGGGACTTCCGGAAATGCAAGTGGAAGCTGAGAAGGAATGCAATATGAGTTAGCATACTTCTCTTAGCAAGTGCCCTATAGAACACATTATTTGTGGGTATCTCAGTTTTTAAAAGCCCAATTTTGAGTTCCTGGGATCGAATTTCCAAAGCTGTTGTGCTCCCAAATTCCATATTGATTTTCAGATGCTTCAGAACCTGCTAAGTGAGTCCTAAATATGACACACAAATACAGTGCAACTGGAAATTAGTAGCTGCTTTTGAAAATAAAATGCCCTTTCCTTTGTAGGTCATCCTGCCCTGAAGCAAATTGTCCTATGAAGTCACAAATCTCTGAGCAGCAGCTGCCTGCAGACTGTGCAATGTAGCAGTCCATCAATTGCAGTTAGAAAGTTTGCTTCATACATCTAAAGAAGATGAAAAAATTGTACATTTTCAGAGATGGCTATTCTATGCCCCCTTGCCCATTACTAATGAGGGAAAATGCCATTGTTGAAAGGCTGCTGTGTAGAAGTGTTAATTTTCAGTCTGAAATATGAAAGCACCAGAAAATTGAGGATACGGACAGCTGCAGTGTCAAAAGACATCCATGCTTGCACAGCTTGACAGTTAATTCTTGCCTACTGACCCACTGCAGCTGACATGCCCTGCTGACCCTCCCTAAAGGCCACATTGTAATCATTTTCATGGTTAATGAAAGTACAGTTCCTAAGTAGGGCTGGATTTATAGTTATGTTCATCAGAATTGTGAGTTGTTCTTGAAATGTGTTAAGCAATGAATAGTTCAAATGAGCGATTTGTGTGGCTGTGGTAAAGCATGCGCCTTAAACACCTTGCTGGTCTGGGGCTGGTACATAGAGCGTCTCAAAAGGATCGTGAAATAATGGGCAGGAAATGATGCATTTTGGAAAATGCAGGCTGTGTCATTCACCACAGGGCAAATCTCTTTGTGAACAAGCAGAGGTCTTTTTTCATACCTGAGTCATCCAGCACAAAAAGGCTTCAAAAAAATAAAAGATATGTTTCAAAATAGAAAAACACATATTCTGTGAGCCAGAGCTGTTAAACATATCATAATCAAAGTAATATATAGCAATGAGGTGCTTGGCAAATTTCCATCACAAAAATTTCTGAAGAACACTTTTTTTTTTTTTTTTTTTTAAGAGCCTGGATCGCATATGGTTGTATAAAGAACAAAATAAAGACAATCAAAGTAAATCAGTGAACCAGACCACAAAAAAATCTGTCACCTTTATACCTATACAATACAGAGGGAAAAACATGAAATGATTAAGAATAGGAAAAAAAATCAAAATAGTAATTTTTAGACTAGCAAAGCCCTACTTAGCAAACAGAAAGTTGTCAAAGAAATAATCTGCTTCCCAGCAGTATTTCTGCTGGGCTAATGTACTCATTGTAGGTCAGAACTGTCAGAAACAGTCTAATATTTTATTAGTTTTCTGAGCAGTTAACAACTAACTGAACTAAATCAATTTTTGTCGCATACTTTTTAACGCAGCAACATTTCTCACAAATATGGCAGTTCAAAATAAATGACCAATCCTGAGTGTAAGAAGCAGATTAATTTTATTGATTATTCATTCATTTAATTCATTTTATTCGTGGAAGGAGCTTCTTTTTTGCATAACATAAATGGTCATTATGTTTTTGTCAATAATATGTAAACCAAGGCCCAAAACAAAGTCAAAGAAATTGTCTTACCTTCTGTTTGATTTTTTCTTTCTTTGTGCTTGAATCTTTTTCCACTGAAATCAATGGGAGTTTTGATACATAACAGATCAATGGAAGCAGAATCCGATCTTTTATTAGCACATTGTTATGGACCCTATGGGAACAGGAAATTTGATTTTGGAGCCAGGAATGTAAATTACGGAAAGGTTTTTTGGAATCAGTTTAATGGTCCATATTCAATGTTCAGTTTTAGAAAATCCCTGAACAAAACAAGTCTTGAACTACATTAAATGGTCTGGTTACTGCAGGTATGATTTCTGACAGTGATCAGAGTTGTGTTCAGAAAATATTTGCAGGGACTGTCAGACTGAGGGGAGACCGTGTTAGGGTTTGGCTTGTAAAGTCCAGGCCAGGTGATTCTTCAGAATTTTTGCTATGCGTTGTTACCATCTCACAGTTTCTTCCAGGGAATACCACTGTGAAATGTGGAAGCTATGTTCATGTGATAAAACTGATCCCACCAACAGAGAATGTGAGTCTGATAGATCTTGATTTGGGTCATCTGATAGTGACTACTATGCCATAAAATCTCAAAGCATTGTTGTAAATGCAAGAGCTTAGGAAAAAAAGAAGAAAGGCTCTTTACTGGGAAGTAAACATTGCCTCCAAGATAAGGAAAAGTCAGAGGTGTTTCATTCATTGAACAATGGCACAGGAAATTCAAATGATGCTACAGAAGCCTGGCAGTAAAGCCATCAAGCATGTTATTTCAAACTACCTCATGCAGTCATTTTAATTTTGGATTTAGATAATATGCCAGAGAAGTCTTGTTCATATATATATATGTATGTAGGGCCTGATTTCTACATGCATACAGCATTTTTCATCTTAATAGCTGTATACAGGCTCAAAATACTGAGCAGCGCTTTGCACATTTTCTCCTACTGTACAGTAATGGTGTAATCTAAATGTCTTTCACATGAATATAGTCACACAGACATTATGCCTGAAGGTAGTCAAGTATCTCATTCTTCTAAACACATGAAAGCAACTGTGTAGTGTGGTGTACTTGGATGTGCTTCATTTGGAGCTCATGCATTCAGAGACGTGCTGACTAGTGAATTGCTGTAGCCAACTCTGTATATCCTTGGTTACTTCCCAACTCTCTGCCAATGTGGTCAGTGTCTTACATCTTCATTTGTGTATCCATTAAATTTGATTTCATCCCTTCTCCTGTATCCCCATAGTTGTTTACAAGTGGCAGGTGTTAATGTTCCAGTACGTCGTAACTCATTTGCAAGTACTTAATAATCTCAGAGAAACAAAATTTGTGGGCACAAAATCCCACTTTTACACACAGGAAGTTCTGTATAATTGTAGTGTTTCTTTATACATGCTATAGGCTGAAAAACACATTTAATGCATCAACAGCAAGTCAGCTACACTTGGGGATAGGTTAGCAAAGTCAGGTTGACATCTCACGTCTCTGCCTTTCAACTTCGGAATATGCTGGCGGTTCTTGGCATTCAGGTTTCACTGTTTGCACTGCCATTCTCTGGACTGTTGGATTTTGCAGGGTGATGCAGTTCTCAAAGTGAAAAGTGTATTGTCAGTGTAATTAATGATGTAATATTTCCATGCTACTTTTTACTTAGATGTATGTATCATATTTTTAGTGAAAGCAGTTAGAATAAGATTTGAGTTCAGTAATGAGTTTCAAATAAGGTGTCAGCTCCGCAAATAAACAGGCCACAAAGATATGAGATAAAATTGTATTTTCCCATTTGCAGTATATTTCAGTGACTTTCACAAGATCAACCAGTTATGTACTTTCATAGGCCTTTCTCCAGTATCTCAGTCATAATCTATTTAGACATTGATTTGCCTGAATAGCTATAAATCTCACCATTAATGTCTTTCTCTAGTGGAAACTTACATGAACACATGCCTACACCTAATTCTTGAACAAAAATAAAAATAAAGAATGCTATCTTTACCTTTTCGTTTTGCCAGAATCACCATTCTTTCATCAGCGAACTAGCAACCCATAGTAAATATTACATAGTCACCTTTCTTCTTGCTAGGATAGGTCAAGTATTTGACAGGCTGAAACACTGAGGAGAGGGTTGGGGTGTCTGTACTAGAACAGGAGTTCATCCAGGTCAGTATTCTGTCTCCTTCAGTAGCTAATAATGTTTAGGGAGTGGTGTACGAATAGGGCAATTATACGGTGATCRTCTCCTTGGTGTACTCTCCCACTCAGCAGTCATTTTTGAATCGCAGATTTCCTGAACCACAGGTAGTGTCTTTGCTTTTAATATGTCTGATTATTTTCTGAACCCCTGCGAACTACAATATCCTGTGGAAAGGAATTCCATAGCTCAATTATGCATGGAGAGAGGAACCACCTTCTTTTGTTTGCCTTGAACTTGCCACCTGCTAGTTTTATTTCCCGCTCCTCGATTTTTGAACTCTGAGACAAGACAACAGCCATTTCCTTTTAAACATCTCAAGGACAATTATGACTATAAATATCTTCATTATACCCCTCCTCAGCCATCTCTTTTCCAGACTTAGAAATTGTAATCTATGTAGTTTCTCTAAATATGGAAAATGTTCCAGGCCGTTCATCCTCCTGCACCTTTTCTTGTTTTACTTTATTCTTTTTCTGAGATGTAAATAATGACCAGAACTACAAGCAATATTCAGGATGTGGGGACAGTATAGGTTTATATTGAGGGTCTTGAGATTTTTTTTCCGCCAACTAAGTTACATAGCTTTAGTATTAGTGGAACTGGGCAGATGAGAGTGCACATAACTCACATTAAATAGATACTACGATCTCTTGGCAACAGCAAAAATGATCTTGCTTTGCTTGGCCACATAATTTTTGGTATAAGTACACACACACGCAAATATTTAATGAATTCAGCAGAGCTGTACAAAGGGCATTGTGTCAGGAGAACAAGCCACATGCATCCCATAGGACACCTATCCCAAAGCAGGAGACACTTCTGTCATAGAAATGCTCTTAAATACATGGGCCTCTGTGACCGGGCTCAAGGTAAGTTCAGCATAGGGAGAATTTCCCTCTTCCCGTGAAAGAAATGTAGTTGTAGTAGCATTGTTACATGTGCCTTTCACTTTCTTTACCATGAGGCAAGTTTTGTGGGAAGAGGCGTTATCTTACATTTCTCTAAGTGTATCAGCTGATGTAAGAAATGTTTTAGTTCGTGGTCACTTTCTGAATAAGCCCTTAAAACTTCCTTTCATGAGAGGGCCGTTGCCAGCAGAGGTCACCATTGCTGTAGCTGGGTTGAAAGGAGTTGAGTTTCACTAGCTTTTATTGGACTGAGATTTGAAGGATAGACAAATATTTCTAAACCCACCAATCCAGCATTGACTTTTGGTGTTAGAATATTGAATCTTTTGGAATGAAAGCATTAATTTTATTAACCCTTTATTTTTTATCAGCAGAGTTTGTTCTTAAAATATAGACTAAAAAAATGGCAGAATTACGTTAACTTCTTAAAATTGCCAATATTTTTTCCACATGCCTTTAATTTAATTCAATTAATGCTAACTAATATGTATTCAATATTCTGTTAGTCCTAAAAGCATTTTGTAAAGAAACAGAAAACCAATTAATAGAATTTGCATTTAAAGGGACATTTTTATACGGCCAAAGCCATGGAGCAGTAGGAGAATTTATGGGACTTACTCTATTGATTGAAATAATCTAGTTTTTAAATGTGTTCTATCTAACCCTTGTTCTAGGTATCCCATTAAAGAAAGACATTTTACACTTGAAAAAGCTAATCTTAATACATATTTTAGGTATTTTTCTAACCTGATTTTTTTAAATTAACATCTTACGGTGATTGCATAGACTGCCTAGTTATTCTATGTAACGGTTGTTTACTTAGCATATGGGTTAGATTGATCCTTTGTGCTCATTGTGATTCTCCACTGAACTTAAATGAAGACATCTGAAAAGATAATTTAAGCTTTTGATTGAGAAAATGGACACTGCTTAGCTAAGAGGATGAGAAAAAGAAAGCCACAGTTACTTTCTTTACTACCTTATTGTGAGACTGACAGATTCCTTTAGGGTGAGTGGCTGGGATTGATCAAGATGTGGAATCACTATTACTCTACTGCACAGATTTGTCAGGAGGGCTCCTCTCCAGACCTTGCTGAGATTTGTTAGAAAATTATTCATGTATATAATTATTAATATATTTAAAGGCCAAATCTTCCTTACCATACTCATGTGAATGCTCCAGTTTATTTGGTTCTTCATTCCATCACTGTAACCTCTTTGTGAAAGTGCAGAAAATATTGTAACCTTCTGAGTTTCAGACAAATGTCTGAAATGGTAGTTGTCAGGGTTATTTTAAAAAGCCTGTTTCCCATAATATCTGAAACAGCTCAGAAGTGCAAGGAGTATGAACATACAGGCAAGTTAGCTTCCTCTCTTTTTGCAGATAATTGTCACATTTTATTTTGGCTTAGCAAAAAAGTCCCCAAAAGACTTTATTGTGATACTCTAATGCATGAAAACATCCATAAATTATCTGTCTAACAGTTACAATGCAACTTCGAAGTTGTGACAACTTGGAAAAACCAGCCTGACAAGCACGCTCACTTTCGCTGTTTTTCTAAAACTTCTTGAGCATATAAGGAGAATTTAAAGTGAAGAAGGCAACTGAAGCACAAACACTTTTTGTTCTCAGCGCACAAATTCCTTCTGTCTCCCTGACTGGGGTCCCCATTTTTGTCTCTGACTAGTGTATCAGATAAAACAGTGTTATCACCCGGTATAAATCAATAAACATTGTCAGTTTCATCCTGTCACTAACAGGCAGGCAGCAGGAAGTTTGTAAGCTTTTCCAAGTGGACATCCTAGAGGATACACAATCTCTAGTGAACTACTGCTCTGCCTATAGCTAAAAGGTTTCTGCCTTGGGCCAGTCATGCTTTGATTTACCAGAATTCCTATTTATTTATGTTAGTAAAGAAAGAAAGGAGTTCTTATGTAGAGTAGAATTATCATAGAAAAAAAAAAAAACAGGGAAGTGTTAAGTAAGCCTTAATGTTCAGAACAAAGACAGTAAAGAATTTTCATATAGGTGTAACTGCTGTACGGTGCAAATAAAACTAAGTTCTCATATACCTGGATAAAAAGAATGAGAAGAATATTTACATTTCTCCAAGATTAAGCTGTTCTTACTAAAGATGTTTTTCAAGCTTTAAGCTTAAACACAAATGCTTTATGAACACCTTCCAGATGTGCATGCAGTTTAACCTGCATTAGTAGATGCAATTTTCAGTTTCACTAGACCACGCTTTTCTTGCAAATGCTATTTTTAAGCAATGAGCACTCTGTATCTCAAAGACATCTGATCTGTTCCTCCTCAAGAGAGCGAAAATCACTGTACAGCAAAAACACATTGGCTAATTTTGAAGATACCAAACTTCCACAACTGGTGCAACAGCCACATTACTTGCTTTGTGAAAACTGACTGTTGTGGGGTCACTCACCTCAGAGCAGTATCACTGGACGCCAGGGGTACAGGGAATCCAGAGGGCTGTCCAAGCTGTTTTGGAGTCTGTAGCACCCCAGTCCGTGGACACTTTCCCAAGCCAGAAGAGCCATTCACATTCCCTCTGCCTTTCCAGCCTCATTCACTGCTCTGAGGGCTCAGCTAGCTGCACTGACTCACAGAAATTAAGCTCCCTCTGGGTCCTAGTGCTGTAAACGTGTGGGAGCTGCACGGACTCGTAGGAATTCAGCCTTTGGCGTGGTGCCTAGTCCATGCAGTGATGCACAGATGTGCAGTGAAAGTTTCAAAGCGTGCACTGGTTGTATGACTATGCATACATAATACTGAGAAAAACCTCCAACTTCCTGGTTCCACTGTCAAGAACTGAAACCCTCCTTAAGGGATGTTTTGTCTTCAGTCTTTCTACTTTGCATCTTAATCCTTGCACTCAATTTAAAGATGAGAGCTCACAGAAAGAAACTCTGAGCTCCCTGATGAATGGGTCCCTTTGAAAATCATCTCTAGAGCCCTTTACTCATGTCATGAGTCTATAAACAAACCTATAGGAACACTAATAGTTAACTGGTGAAGCAGTGGACTGGGTTCCCTGCAAAAATTGTGCAGTCCCCATTATCAGCTGTCTTTAACAGGGGTCAGCCAAATACTGATCTAGCGTAGCAAAGAAATATTTGACCCTGACTTGGGGCAGAGGAAGAGATTATATAAGAACCCCTCCAGCCATAACATTCTGTGTTTAACATGCTTACCTTAAGCAACAAAGAGATATGGAAATGTTTTCCATTATGTTTGTGGAGGAGGATTAAGTACTTTACAAGGAAACAACAGTGTGTTTTAAGCACTGATAGATACAGGAAAGAAATGCAAAAGTGAAAAATTTCATAAGATACCAAAAAAAAAAAGCAAGTTGGCTAAAAAGTCTACTCTAAAAAAAGTTGGCTAACTATGTAAAAAATTATGAAGCAGCCCCTTAGAATTTCATAGTTCTCATTCTGGCATAGTGTAACCTTTGTGATTACACAGACAAAGAAAAAATTTAAATCATCCTCCATTGAAAAGCAGACCGCTGCATTTTATCTATGTGGAAATAATCGAACATTTTTTGATTCCATCCAGAAGAGGGCAGCCATCTGGAGAGACTTGTCCTTAAAATCCTTTGGGGAAGGGAAAGATGTGTGGAAGGTACTACGTAAAGGCATAGAGCAAGGAGGCAAAGTAGCTTTGAGATAATAATGTTTCTTATTTGCCACATGGATATGCTGCTTTCTGAACCTGAAGCAAGCGTATCTTCGTATTTTATTAAAACTAGTAGACAAACCTTAAATTTCTTTCCCACAGTGTCAAAGATAGCAGTGGCTTCAGCGCTAGACTGTTTCTTGCAGGTGGTGTGCATTTAAAATTGCCTGAAATATCCTTAAGGAAATTGCAGCACAAAATGCTCGATGCGAGTACTAAAATTACCTTCCCAATTTGCCAGGATTATGCAGATTGCTTTGTTTTTCTAAAAGAAAAATGCTTTCCACACATGATAGCAGTCACAGGCCAAAGTGTGATGTCTTCATTTACACAGCCAGCCCTCAGAATTTCTGAAAGTTTTGCCTGTAAAACTTGACCTCGGGATTTGACCTTAGCTTCATATTTCATTGCAGAAATGCCAGGCTATTCTTGTGTTGAGCATTTGTCTCGCTTCATTAGAATATCCTCAGATTAGGACTTTGTGCTGGAAAATTTGAAAGAGCATTATAGCCCATTGTGACTGTAGCAAACACCATCAAAACAGAGATATAAAAATATATGCTTTTTTTTTTTTCTTTACTTAAAAGTTAGTGCACACTTGTGTTTAGCATCTCTACAATTGATTTCTTGGCAAGAGCTGCCTGTTTTTTTTTAAAACTGTGGTCACAAAAGCTCGTTTGGACACAGTAATGAATAATATACTGTGTTTGTACTTAATCCGTATCACAAGCACTTACTTCTGTCTTGAAGAAATCCTCCTCTTGTACCTTATTTTTGTACCTCTTGAGTTTACTCCAGCAGGCTGATACAAGCAAGCAAGCAAGACAGCTACGACAATCCCTGGGAAAAAGCACTAGCTTGTATTCTCTTTTCTTATGTTCCCATGTAACCCAAACAAACACAGTTTCTAGCTTTTGGAGTAGGTGTGGCCCTACAGGTACACTAGCAATGCACAGAAGAATGCCTAATCCCAGGTGGACTACTATACTCAGAGCTGAGCAGCTGAAAGCGTTGCACAGAGGTCATGCATCTTTCTCTTTTAGCAGTGGTCTGAACCACAGATTTAAAGATAAAAGTCTTTATTACGTGCATGGTTGCTTAACTTTTATCCTCCATGAGCTGAGGATTTTCTTGCTTTGGCAGGTCACTGCATACAAGGTGAGGGACTGGTAATGTTAGGCTGAGTAAGGAAAAGACGTGCTCTGGAATCAGAGAAGCAGCTGCATAAAGAGAAGTTCTGTGAGCACAGAACTAATGAATCCTGGTTCTCCACAGATTTGCATCCAGTTATTTCTCTGCCTCTACTACAATAATTTCAAGTCTCCCATGATCTCTTGCATGAGCTTCCTTAAACAATATCTCCGGTTCCCCCTAAGAGTAAGTCAATCCAGTGTGTGCCTGAGTACCGCCATGTAGTGCACTAACACATTTCATTTCAGGAAAACAAAAGTGCTCAGACCAAAATGAAGAGCAGCACTGTTGAGAGTGACGACTACAGGTAAAATGTTTTGTGCTCTCCTAACTGTAGGGCTGTCTGTTCTGACTGCTAGGCTGAGTTCGGTGTTGCCCTAAGCCCCACAACAGCAACTGTGAATCATCACAGCCTCTTCCTTCCACATCAGCACTTCTGTCCAAGAAAGCTGGAGGGTGGAGGAGGCACAATGTATGTGAAAAAAGTGGCTTATGCTCATGTGGTATGTTTAGGATTGTAAGAGGGCTTGAGGACTGTAGGTGGATTCCTCCTGGAGTCAATGTCTTTTGTGCTGCTGAAAGTCTCAGGGAAGGCATTTGAGAAGAAGTAGCTGGGCTTTTCTGTTTGGCAACAACACTCTTAGAGGAAAAAAGCTGCCCAAAATGATGAAAGTCCTCATTTATTTCTGAAATCTTTGTAGGTTTGGAAGTAACACAGGTGAGTACAGCTGCTGTTCCTAAAATCTTGGCACTTTAGAGAGGTCAGGTTGCTGAGAAAGGGCCCCACAGAGCATCAACCAGTTTCAGAGATCCTGTAAAAGTATAGGAGGATGGGATGAGGTTAACAAGTTTTATTTTCTTCAGAGACACTTACTTACATGTGTGTGTGCGAACAGTTACATTCGATACTTCCTTGTAATACTAAGTCTCTACACGAAAAAAGATGTCTCAAAAATAGCCCACTTCCCTTAGCTGTCCTGGAGGTGCTTTGATGTGAATGCAGGAAAAGTTTCAAGGATCTCAAATGAGGCATTCAAAGTGTAAGACAGTGTCTGTTTTACCTAAAAGAATATTTATCATTTCCAGTTTTAAAAATTTCCAGAAAATAGAACATAGCTATCTTGCATAAACTTGTCTGAGAGCTCTCTTCCTAAGGCTAAACTGAATGTGAAGAGATATTAAACTTTTCCCTTAATACTCAGCTGGAGGAAGCTTACCCATGTTTGGCTAAGTAGAAGTTAATCAAGAGGTTGGAAGGAATGATCACAATGCAAATTCTCTTCTTGTGCTAGATACAAAAAATGAAAAACTTGATACAGGAATTAAGTGGTCTATTTTGTCTTTGTTAGTTTGTGTAGCATTACTTTATAGTATTATGTGTATGGTAGAAGTTACTAGAAAAAAGCAGAAGCTCACTTATGGGTCATGAATAAATAGGTCAGACAAACAAGTTCATTACTGATTTACTGTAGGACTCAGTCTCCTGTAAATATTTTCTTAACTGTTTCTGCCACATGGCTTCACAGTTGAGTCGATAACATATACAGAATGTAGCTTGGGTGCGTCGGAAAATTGATCTGTACATGATGCATTTCCAATAGACTGCAATTCAAACCAAGCGGTGATTAGAAACGTTCTTTTATGGTGAACTGTAGAAGTGATTTGCACTAATCTTTTCTTTCTCTTTTGGTTAGTTATGTAGTGCAGAGTAGAAAGAAACCATTTTGCTATAAATGAAAATGTCTCAAAAGCCTGAGCTTACTAAAAGCAAACGTGCTGTTACAGACAAAGAATATAATTCTAACAGCAGTGACATATAGATGGAGCAGAGCTATGAGAAAAACTTTACATTACTCTTCAGACTCAGCAGAGATTTTGCCTGAGAGTTGTTTGGAAAGATACAGTAACTACAAATATTTCTGGAATACACAAGGCCTGCACTTCTGTTGGAATACCTTTTTTATTAATGCTCAGCTATTGGTTGGCAGTGAGGGTATATGCTATTTATGAGAGTGTATATGCTATTTAAAATATTAAAGGAACTATGGATTTTGAAAATCAGCACTCAGATGTTTATTCCATGCTCTTCTGTGAGAGGATAAGAAGTTTTAAGATATTCCGCGTAGTAGCTGCAAAGTTTTTTCCCAGGATGTGGCTTTTTGCACTTGGCTGAACCAGACCTGGGTTGAAGTCTGAATTCTCCTTGGAAACCATAAAGAGTTTGTCAGTCAGAGTTCTCGAGTTGTGGACTTTTGTATGAGGTCTCTCTCCATGGACAAAAGCTCCTCTGATGCAGTTTTGTAAGGAGCACACATGGTCTGGTGCACCTTTCATATTCATCTCCGTGACAGGAGTGTTTCAAGAGCTAGTAAAATGCATGCTTCCCCTGTTTTGGGGTTGGGTTTTTTTTTGACTGGTTATATGCTACTAACACTGTGGTAGCATTAATCTTTCTAAGATCCACAGAGTCTGACAGTGGTCTCCTTTTTTGGGGGGTATTAGCACTGTCAGTGAAGCTCATATCTGTTTAAAGACTCAGTCACCCAATGTTAGCATGAAATGAGACTGTTCTTCAGGAGGTCTGGACATGCCACCTGTTGCCGGATAGCAAGGCTATCATTTGCAGATTCCCTGAGAAACCATGGCTTCCAGCATTGCTCCTCTGCTTGCAGCAAGGGATCTGGGACCAGAGAGGAGTGTTGACTCTGGCGTAGAATGACTCCTCTCTGCTCTGATCTATGAAACAGGCCTCATGTTTTCTCTTCTTGCTCTCTACCACTCTTCTACCATGCTCTAATAGAAACTATGTCTCCTTGTCAAAGTCTGGCTTCATCACATGTGCGTAACGCGCACTGAGATAATGAGAATAATTTGCTGGTATGGCCATACTTTGCTCATGACCTTTGGGAGTTGGCAGCCGCTTAAGAGATTTTATATCCACAGGGGATGAGTATTATAATCTGATCCTTTTTACCATGTTAGTGGGCAAAGGACATATGATCATATTAGAGTTTTTCCTTCTTTCAGGCTTGCAGTACTGAATCTTTGTATACAGCAGCAAGTTTCAACAGAGGTACAGGCGCATTGAATACGATGTGTATCAGAGTCTGACCTACAGGCAATCCCCACAAGGCAGCATGTTGTACTTGTTCTTAAGGGAGGCTTCAGTGGCCCTCAATAGCAAGCGGCTTTGGAACATCACAGGAACTATGAACACTGTGCGAAAGATTCTCCCACAGAAGTATCTTCTTTTTTCAGTGTGCCCTAAAACATTTCAGGGTGCCCCTTGACCTTCTGTCATAAAGCAGACCACAAGAGGAGAACTCGGTGCTACCAGGGAAGGTTGCCTCGTTGCTTAAATCTTGTGGAGGAGGTGGGGCAAACACTTCGGCATTTAAGTTGCTGGTATATAATTTTTTTTAAGTGTAAAATTAGGCTTTTCATTAAATATCTTTTCCTGCTCTGTGGTCTGAACACAGTCATAAGAGGTCCAGCTTGCTTGGCCCACCTCTTCTTCTATAAACACGCTGCCTAAAACTTCTTTCTCAGGGGCACCAGTTTTGCTGAAAGTTTTTAAGAGAATATTTGTGCCGCAACAGAGGAGACTGAAGTACTAACTAGGAAAATTTCGCCAAGCTGTGGAGTTGAGGTAAAAAAAGTAATTTGGTAAAGTTAGCAATTACTCTGTGATAACAGGTATTACATGGCTGCTTTGAAGTTCATCTAGGATTTGTCCAAGCGCTGGTACCAGGACAGGCTTTACAATATCAGCAAACTTCTTCAAACACTTACGCCCTTTAAAAGTTTTCAAGCTACCTGTGCTTTACCATAAATCAATTACCATGCTAGAGGCCATACTTCGGGGAGAACCGCAGATTGCCTCCCAGTTATTCAAGATTTAATTTCCTTAAGTTGAATTCAGTCTTTGAAAAAGAATCCCATCTGCAGGATTCTTCCTGACCAGTGCTTCTCTGTGTTTCTGAGGAGGAGCACACTTAGGAGTTGCTGTAAAACATGGTTCTCTCTCTGCTCTCCTAGCACTGTTGCATGGCAGTAATTAAAAACAGTACTGTTATTCAGTCTTCATATATCAACGCCTGAAAGCATTAGCTTTGTTAGTCTGTGTTCTGTGGTAAATGTACTGGTTTTGGTGGTGGTTTTTTTTTTTTTTTTCATTAAAGTTTTAGGAACAGAAAAGCATGTTTAATGACTACAGCAGAATTAGATTAATAAAAAAATGCACTTTGTCCCCAGAAGTGGCAGCAGGAGATAAGATTTACTCACAGTCGTTGAAGTAGGGACATTGAAAGCACACCCCTACCCTAATTCCATTTATATCTGGGTGAACCTGTTGTCCGTGAACTTGTCTGGTTCTTTTTTCAGCCTACAGGCACTATTTGCTTCCACAAGCTCTTGTGGCAACAATATCCGGAAGTTTTCTACCATCTCTTTAAAGTACTTTCTTGTAGCTGTTCTGAACTGATCTCATGTAAGTTTCAATGAGTGTCTGCAAGCTTCAGTAATGTCAGGTTTCTTGAACAGCAGTTCCATATTCACCTTATCCACCAACTTCATCATTTTGTAAACCTTCATCATGTCCTGCCCCACCTTCTTCCTCCCCAATCCAAGGAGCACAGTCTTTCTAGTCTCTCCTCATAAGGCAGCTGTTTCATCATCTTAATCTCTTTACATGCCCTTATATGAACCTTTTCTAGCTCCACTATGCCCTTCCTGAGACTAGAACTGCACATAGACTCAGCATGTGGATGCAGAGAGGTGCCCCAAGGTTTGTGTAGGTGATTTCTGAGGCATACATATTTTCTGAGATGTCTAGCATTTGCAAGCAGTGGTGACATCTGATAAAACCATTTTTATGTCCACAGTAGTCAAGCCATCTGTTGCACTAAATGTTCATAAAAAAACCAAGGAACCCCTTCACCCATGTGAAGAAACCATTTTGGTATTCTGCAGGAGTGTATTTCAGCTCATTAGTGTTGCGTTATGCAAGTCCGTAGAAGCTAATCACTACAGCTGCTGCTCTGTCATTTATTCTTGTTACAGGACAATTTTATTTTCGAAATTTTATTTTAATTAAAAAGGAAAATGTGCATGAAGAGACCGCCACTTTCTGGGAACACATAGGCTTGCATAACCTGATCGAGAGAAACCGTCCAAACATAGAGACCAGATTCACAACAGTGAAGTGTAAAATGTCTCTTTTCTGCAGTGGCTTTTATTCACTGAAAAGAGCAGTGCTATCACTTTGTCAGGCTGATTCCTGGTTTTTCTGTTGGTTCAAATTCTGCAGATATTGACAAGGCCTTTCTACTTTCACAGTAGTAAGATCAGACCTTGACTGCAGTTTTCCTTCAGGCATGTGAATTATGTCTCAGACTGGACACCAATCCACCCTGCTGAACACCACTCCACGTTGCTAAGAGAAGCTAGTTCTGTCTCTTTTGGAGGCAGCCCATTTTTTTAAGGCAGTTGTCACTAATAATTTTTTAAACTGCCTTTCTCCTACTAGATATCAGAGTATGAATATTATCTTAAAGCATGAGGGTTATCCCCTGCATTTATAAGTATTCTCTCACTATGTGTATGTGTACACACACAAAGGAAAAATGTCAGTGTCTAGCTATGACTGACCCTAGCTTCTGCACTCAGCTGTAGTCCCTTCAGTACTATCCGGGGGAGGTACAAAGGATGTAGTAGGAAGTCCTGCTATGAAATTAGGAATATAGGCTTAACATCAAACTCAGAGTGAGATGCATTTGCCTATTGAGAGTGGGACATTTTAAAATAGCTTAAAGAATGTGCTCAGTTGGAGGGATCCTGCCCTGACACCAGAAGACTCAAAGGATGGACTTGCTCTTCACCGTCTCTGTCTCTGGTATCTTCTTGTCTTTAGTGATAAATCTTAAGGAGGTTTTGGGGGAAGGATGAAAAGAAGTGCAAATGATTGCATTTAAAGCACTGCTTTAAAAGTATTTCATATCATACTTGTCTTCCAGGACCTGAGCTCTGTATTGTGTAACAACAATGGAACTGGTGAAAGTGTAAAAAGCTGGGACTCCCTGCCAATGTTACAACTTTACTTTACTACTAAAAAAGGCAGTAAACTGGGAGGGTATATCAAAGAGTGAATTGCTCTGCACTTGCCCTGTTTCTTGCACTTGTTTTCTACACATCTTCTGGACACTGTTGGAGACGGAACCCCAGGCCAGAACTACCTTTGGACTGAGCCAGTGTGGGAGTGCTTATGTATGTTAAGTTGTTCTGCAGTAAAAGACATAGTTCTGTGTGTGAGAAGTATTCTAAGTTGAAAACTGAATGAAGGCACAGCTTTTCAGTTTTGCTATGAGGAAAACTAGGCATGGAGTCAACCCCTGGTAGGACTGTAACACTCATGCACTGAGTTTTTCTTTCAATAATACAGACGTCGTCTTGCCTTCACCATGATTTTCACCTCTGTATTGCTGGGTAAATCTTCTCAGAGTCTGCAAAATTAAAATCCCTCAGCCTTTATCAGCAGTGAAGCTCTCAACTGACTCACTTTTATGTGCCCTGGACTTTCTTGCCTTGTGCGCTAATGGGGGACCACAAGTATTAACGGGGAGGTGGGGGAGACTGGGGAATACAAAGCTTTAAGGAGAAATAGTGAAACAGCTGTAGTAGAGATGTGGGACGCTGCAGAGGATGAGGTGAAGTAGTGGTGAGAGGCCAGGTGAGATGGGGAGAGAGGCACTCAGGAGAAGCAGAAGGGCGCTAGTAACCACGAGTCTGTGTTGGCACAGGGAGAAATTAAAAATGTGCATGTGCTGAATTGTATTTTTATATACTGCACAGATCTACATAAATAATAGTATTTTCAGTGGGCTAGCAGGAAGAGGGAGAATCTTGGGGAAAAAAACCTTTTTTTTTTGGCCAAATCAGGGTAGTGGATCAAGCCTTGAAAACGGGAACAGCTATGCTTTTCAGGGACACTTTCACACATACCCCCTCCCAGGGGTACTGTGAAGAGGCTCTGTGGCATTGTCAGTAGACTTGCAATACTATAAAGTGAAAGTACATCTGTGAAAGTCAACCATACAAATCAAAATGCAGGTTTAAGACATGCGGCTGTAGCATTAGTTGAAAATGCTCTCTGCATGCACAGGAGGAATCCAAACCAATTTGGGTTTGAAGAAAGCAGGGTTTACTCCAGGACACAATGTGCAGCGTTTGCAGATCATTGGACAGCTCGGTCTAGTACAGATCATGCCTTTTTATGGGGACATTCCAGCTCCAAAGAAAGCAAATTCTTCTGAAACACATTGTCTTAGTTAAACTTTTAATATGTTTTGATATTGCTAGCAGCAGCTTTATATAATGCGGTCATGTAGTGCTCAGCAAACAAAAACTTACTCTAAACTTACTCTGCATGCTATTGAAGAATTGGAGACTACGAATGAAGTGGATGTATTACACTACAAGATTTGCACAGTATTTTATACCTGGAATCAATGGGTTAATTACCTTGCCCGCACTGCCTCTGGTCTGGTGAAGTACAGAGTGTTTCAGTGTCTGGAAGCAGTGGGAGAAGGCATGTGTTTTGGCTAGCTCATCTTGAGCCTGGCTTATGAAACTCACATTGTCCCTCTTTGGATGGCAGGAAGAACCCCACTTAGACCAGATGATCTGCAAATGAGAGACAGTTACTGGTTCTAACCTGGATATCGATCTTATTCCTCCTTTCCTTAATGCAATGCACATGTCATATCCTCTTTCCGAACATGAAGAAGATAAGACTAGAGCAGTCATTGCCATAAAAAGGAGTTTTGATTGTCCGTCCTATGATTGCTGTTTAGAAAAATGTGCAGATAATCAGTATTGCTGAAGACTCTTGCCTCATTTTGTCTTTGTTCTTGTAATCTGAAAGACCATGCAGTGTAGTTGGTGACTAGACATGGACGTGTAGCTGCCTTGTGGGTAGCATCATGCCTGGCTTCTGCATGACTATCCAAGATCTGTAGTGTTAAAGGCTTGGCGCTGCATGAGTTCCTGCCATTCTGCTATGTGTCTTGGCACCATTCTCTTTGCTATGCTGTGATTCTTTTGAAATGCTGAACTGCGTTATGTCTTAAAACTATTCTTCATTATGCAAGAAGGGAGAGTTGGTATTTTGGGTTTTCCTCTTCTTACTGTTCTCCTCAGGACATGCAAATACAATTTTACGTTGTATTTGTCATTCCATAAGCCTTTCCAAAATTTGTATCATTCCAAATGCAAGCCATCAGATGGGTGAAGTAATTCTGCTTGGAAATTAACCTAGTAATTGTAAGTGTTACTATATTAAGAGCAGAACTCAAACTTATAAATCTCACGTAATACATATGCTTGATGTTTTCCTATAAAGAACAGCTACTAAGGAGTTCTGGAGGTCCAGGGTAACTTACAGGATATTCAAAGAGTGCCTCCCTTATTCTTCAGCTCTAATCTTGATTTTATGCATGCAGCTCTTCAGTGGGCCCTAAGTCATTGTACAACCTTGTGGTCAGTGTGAAAAGTTGTGTGTGTGCCTTTTTTTTTTTTGTCGTGTATTTTCTGTTTACATATGGCCTATCAGTTCCTTAGCCACTTGAACTTTTGAAAAAGTATATAGCACTGTTCACACACTGTCTTTTTGGAATGAAACCATGCTTTTGTGACAGCTCTGCTAAAGAGGAAAAGGCATGTTTGCATGGGATGCTGGAGAATAGGGAGATACTGAATTGGAGCTTATCATCCATAGTCTTGGTTGTTAGTAAATTGTCAAACAAATCATCATCCGTGTTTGTAAATCTTAACTCCTAGATTCTTAAAGGCATTCTCCAGGTAAAGCAGAAAGAAAGAGTGATGCAGGACCATGTTCTCAAGGTGGTGGAAAGCACTATTACTTGACTGAATCTTAGCTTAAGCACGGGGAAGGCAGACTCTGCCCATGCTGGAGTGGAAGTGAACTGTTCATCTCTATTTTTAAATGTCTCCCTTTCGTTTAGAATTATATTTAATGTTGTAATGCCTTTAGATGTCCAGCATTTAAATTATTAGCATTTACATAGTGCATTGATGAGAGACTGCAAACCAAGTTCTAGCATGACTAGCAAAGAAAGTATTTATGTAAGAGGTGACTAACAGCAACTTGTCCCACTCTGCTAAGTTTCTTCTGTGGCTTCTGTGTCAAAAGTGAGTTCTTCAAAACCTCCAGCTCCCTTAATTTTTTAACCTGCTTGCTGGGAACAAGAAAATTTCTCTTTCCCAGCATTCTCCTTTTCACATTGCCCTTATTGCAAGGAAGAGCTGAGTGAAAAGGAGAAAAACCCAAACCAGAACAAAAAAACCCCAACACAACCTTCATTCCAGAGTCAAATTTGCAATGAGAATCTTTGAGTCTATTTTTGTCCAATTCCATTTGGACAAAATTCAAGAATTTGATTTTTCCCATTGCTTTACTTTGTACTCTAGTTGACTCGGAAAGCACAGGCCGAAACCAATGCTGAACCACAAAATTCAATTAAAACACAGGGAGTAAGCAGGGAGAAGAAATCAATGGGTGGATTATTCTATTAGCTGCTGTTCCCATGATCTTCTTATCTTAGCCTGCACTACTAGAAGAGCTGTTGGGAAGTGGAGTCATTGTAAAATCAGATCAAACTGCTGCATCCTCTCAGCACATAGCAGAAAACTGGATCAATAGCATGAGCCTATTCTTCTTTGCTTTCCTTCTAAGCAGCTGGACTACCAAATCCATCCATAGTATGGAGGCTAATCTGTTTTTTAATCCTCTGCTCTCCCACTGTGAAGTTAAACAACAGTGCCTGAAACAAGCATAAATCAGTACAGATGCCAGGCTTCTTAGGTATATATTTTACTGCTGTTATGTGCATCTAGTAACTAAGTCAGACGTTGGAACAGAAATGTTTATCAATCATGAAATTATCCGTGTGTCTATTGAAAAAGAAAATCTAAGGCAGGAGGAAAATGTTCTAAAATGACAATATTTAATTTTTAATTTGTTCCTACTTCTATCATATAGTGTCACTTTTTCAGGTAGAGTGTAATAGTAGCACTTCTGAAGTTTCACATCAAGGCTCCTAGAGACCAGTGGAAGTTAACAGAAAGAAGAGAACATGTTCTTGAGCTAGTATGAACTGCCTATTGGTATAAGGACTTTTATTTAAATAGATTGACAGTCTTCATTTTGAAAAGGCAATGAGTGAATGTGCTCTTTTTTTTTTTTTCTTTCTCTTGTATTCACTAATTATATTAAATTGGTTTACTGATGGAAAACAAATGGTGTAAGCCTGTATGGATAGTCCTAAATCATGGAATGGCCAGAACACTAGAGGAAAAAGGGATTGCTGGTGACTCCCATCAAAAAACTCGCTGTTATGTATCTGCACTGTGCTGCAGAGCAACAGACTTCATGTGTCTTTGGTGATAAACAAACTGAAACATTTCACTTTAGTAAATGCAATTCAGCAAATTCATGTACCTGGAATAATTGTTACATCATAATACCTATTTTGTAGTTACGCAGTGCTAGTTCTGATCCTTCGTTCCCTACTTGAAACTTGGTCTCTTTGAAAGTTTGGTATTTTTAACTGGGTCCAAGTGGTAGATACCAATCTTTTGCTGTTGAAGTGGGAACTGTACGGTATTTGGGATTTGAGATGGCCTGCAACATTGTATAGTGATGTACTCCATTCATAGACTCTCCTGTGTACTCAGAAAGTATGCCAATGAGAGTAATATCTAGATGGTTTGAATGGCTTCCTGACCATTCATCATAACAGTACATTGTCTCTCTTAAGCACCTACAAGCAACCATAAACATCTTCCTTTCTGCACTCCTTTCAATATATTTATTTTTGTAGCAGAGAGGGGGAGATGGAAAATCCTCTGTGCAGTAGCCACAGAAGCTGATCTACCACTGAGCAGGCACATGGCCAACTGGATGCATGGGCATATATGCAGACAGCTGAAAGGACAGATGTATCAAATCAGATTTATGAGGTCAGTTTTCCCAGCCAATGAAGTCCAGATTGCTGTCTGCCCTGTTATAACCTTCCTGTGTTTAAATGGATGTGAAACAGATAATCCAGCCTTTGGCGGGAACAACACTGATAAAACACAAACATTATTTCTGTAGCCACATAAGATTATTTTTCCAATTCAGCAGAAAGTATTGGCTTGAAGATTGTTAAGGAGGTCACAGTATTTTTATACTGGTTGTGTGTGAATAAAAATTTTCTCAGTCCAGGGGAAGGGAACAGAGTATGCTTATTTAGTATACTATAGCAGAAAGGAAATTTACATCTTACTGTAACGCAGCAATGGCAGATATGTCCTGAGCAAACATACGTAAATAATATCTACTCTTCAAACACTGTAAATCACCCATGCTATTGTGAGCTTTGTGAGCAATATGGACAAAAAGCCAATTACAGTTTTGTGAGCAAAGTATATTTGAAGTGTAAATGAAAGAACCATTTGTAGTCTATGACGCTGCTGTACTCTCAGGTGGAACTGATTGCATCTTGCTAGGTGTTTTGAGTTTTGTATGTATGAAAATCTAGGAAGGATTGTGAGAGCACTGAACTCAAATGCCCTTGGCACAAAGAATGGTCCTGAGCCYTAGAACAGGCTGGGCTGTTTTCTCCAGATGCAAGCCTGAAGGTTCCCACTACATCACCCTGTGACTGTGTCAGCACAACACAGGACTATGTGATGTGTGATTCCTCACAAGCATGCTGCTGAAACATTAAGGGAAAATTGGGTGGCATGGGTTTAGCCACAGCACGTAATGCTAGGCCAGGAAATGCCAGTTTCATGGAAAGATGGCACGTGCACACAGATCCACACAGACTACCTCTTGAAGGGCCAGTTGTTTAAGAGATTGTTCTATAGAATGGGACAATATTTTGAGAACTTTTCATTATACCATTTATAATTATAACTGAGCATGTTATTTTCCCATACCTATAAAATTAAATGCAAATGTCCCGTTATGATGGTGCTGTATCAGTTATCTTCAGTATAGCCGTCTGAAACATAAAGTTGCATTTTTTCCTTTATTTTTGGTAAAACAAAGCAGTTTTCCATTCTATAAAATTCTTTCTCTCAGCAAACAAGCCTAAATTCTTTCAATATTGTTGTTTGAATCTTTATTTACTTATCCTATGGGAAAAAATGCAAATTAAAATATGAACATTATATGCAAGACACTTCAAGAAGATACTGAAATTGAACAGTAAAAATAGCTTTCTGATGGGAATATATTAAATAACATTGAACATAAAGGCTCATTGGCAGTGTCAATTGCCAGCTGCAAAAACATACAGTATTAGGATGGGAAACATACTAGGAAGAAGCAGGCACTTGGGAAGAATACATTAGTAAAAATGCTATTTTTATTTAAAGGTCTATACAGTCAAAGTTCATCTTCCAGTGTTTTCTAAAGATTAGGATTTCAGTGACATTGAAACTTTTGCACCAAACACAATGCTGGAATCATATTGTCCTCACTAGAATCGAATGAGAAGAAACTAATGCATTATATTAAAACTTATTCTTGTTCTGGACTTCATAAGCTACTTTTTTTTCTCAGATTTTTGTTTTGCATTGTAAAACTGCAGAAGGAAGTGATAATTAGTGCCCCTGGAAAGTGGCAGGTTATGTTGATTGTTAAAGCCAGTAGGCCACACTGAAAGGACGTTGGAGTGAGGTGGGTGTTGGTCTCTTCTCCCAAGTAACTAGTGACGGGACGAGAGGAAATGGCCTCAAGTTGCGCCAGGGGAGGTTTAGATTGGACATTAGGAAAAATTTCTTTACTGAAAGAGTGGTTAAACGTTGGAACAGGCTGCCCAGGGAAGTGGTGGACTCACCATCCCTGGAAGTATTTAAAAGACGTGTAGATGAGGCGCTTAGGGACATGGTTTAGTGGGCATGGTGGTGTTGGGTTGACGGTTGGACTCGATGATCTTAGAGGTCTTTTCCAACCTTAATGATTCTATGATTCTATGATTCTATTATAGAAAAGAAACAGCAAAGACAGAATATTCAGATTTCAAGTTTTACAAAGCTGACACTAAAGTGAAATGTTCACTATGGCACCATCACAGTCAAAATGCATCGCTTTGCAAAACTGGACCTTGCCCATTTCTGTTGCAATGTGAAGAATGGATTTGGCTGACATTACAAACACTTTCACAGACAACGTGTCTCATGCCTTCTTTTATCATGCTGGAGCTTGTGTTAGATCTGTGACAGATTCCTTACCTAAACTAGTGTTTTCCTTCACCTGCTGCAAAGAGGGCTTCAAACACTTTTCTTTGGGTGAGTTGACAGGTGTGACCTTCTCCAGTTTCTCTGAGAAGAGGCTCCTGTAATATCTTCTGAGAGCTTTCTAGCATTTACAGTTCTTTTGTACTGAGATAGAGATGTGCTAAATTGAAGCATTTGTCTAACTTTTCAAACAGCTTTAAATTAAAATGTGTTTATATTAGAAATTAGAGCTCTGCATGTATTTCTCAGGCTATGCTCTACAGCAGGCACTTTCAGAAGACTATATTCTTTCAAGCTGCAGTCTCTGAGTAAATTAGTACAATAGGAAACTTTTTAAAGCGAGATGTGGTTCTCCGTAGTTTTCCCTCACAATAGGTAACACCTTGTAAGTGGTTGCATCTTGTTACCTGTCATCGTTTCAGAAAAGCTTCCATGAACCTAGATATCAGAAGGGAGGCACTATTTACTCCTGCTCATTTCCTCACTTCTGAGGTTTTCAAGGACACTTCTCAATTTAGCATTGAGTGTATTTCAGTGAGGATGTTTGAAAACTAAATTAGTACCTTCACATTAGCTCCCAGCTAACAAAAAAGCAAGCAAGCAGTCGCTTCTTACTTAAATTTTATCTTGACCCTAGGACATAAGCCTCAACTTCTGTTGCCTTGGCCTGAGTTTGCCTGTCCTAGATACCTACATGATGCTACATGAATAAGATTGCGTTTAGTACCCTATTGTGTGTTTGATGTCTTTTTTTGGGCTACTACTGATAACCTTTTGCCATTATAGAATCATAGAATCATAGAATAGTTTGGATTGGAAGGGACCTTTAAAGGTCATCTAGTCCAACCCCCCCTGCCATGGGCAGGGACATCTTCAACTAGATCAGGTTGCTCAGAGCCCCATCCAACCTGGCCTTGAATGTTTCCAGGGATGGGGCATCTAGCACCTCTTTGGGCAGCCTGTTCCAGTGTTTCACCACCGTCATGGTAAAAAATGTCTCCCTTACATCTAGTCTAAATCTACCCTCTTTTAGTTTAAAACCATTCCCCCTTGTCCTGTCGCAGCAGGCCCTGCTGAAAAGTCTGTCCCCATCTTTCTTATAACCCCCCTTCAAGTACTGAAAGGCTGCAATAAGGTCTCCCCGAAGCCTTCTCTTCTCCAGGCTGAATAACCCCAACTCTCTCAGCCTTTCTTTATGGGAGAGGCGTTCCATCCCCCTGATCGTTTTTGTGGCCCTCCTCTGGACCTTCTCCAACAGGTCTATGTCTTTATTGTGCTGAGGGTTCCAGAGCTGGATGCAGTACTCCAGGTGGGGTCTCACCGGAGCAGAGTGGAGGGGCAGAATCACCTCCCTTGACCTGCTGGCCACGCTTCTTTTGAGGCAGCCCAGGATATGGTTGGCCTTCTGGGCTGCTAGCACACATTGCTGGCTCATGTCCGGCTTTTCATCCACCAGTACCCCCAAGTCCTTCTTGGCAGGGCTGCTCTCAATCCCTTCATCCCCCAGCCTGTATTGATACCAGGGGTTGCCCTGCACTTGGCCTTGTTGAACCTCATGAGGTTCACACAGGCCCACTTCTCCAGCTTGTCCAGGTCCCTCTGGATGGCATCCCATCCTTCAGGCGTGTTGACCGCACCACTCAGCTTCGTGTCATCTGCAAACTTGCTGAGGGTGTATGTAGGAGGTTTTGCTCTGACTTCTCCATTATTTTTTAATTTCTGTCAAAGTCATAGAGGTCTGTCAGTCTCCATCATCTATGTTGAGAGCACTGGATCTTGTCACTACTTTGTTGGAGGATCTCCATGAAGCAGCATTGCTTATTCATTGGAGTTCAACTTCCTTTATAGGTCTGGCATTTTTCCTTTTCTTTTCAGTCCTTTCATACAGTAAGATGACTATGGTTTTGGATGTAAGTGGTAGTGTACCACATTTTCAGGCTGCCCCTTGGAATTACTTCGCAACATGCTGACATAAATTGATACATATAAAAAATCCCATATTAAATCGATGTAATTAAAATAGCCACAAGTTATCCCCACCCTGCTCTGTTAAAGGCATACAATGCTCTGCTGCAGTTTTTGGTTTGTGGATGCAAGTAACAAAACAAAAGGATCCAGATGTTTTATCTGCTCACATTAAAATGTCACAGTTACACAATGGTAAAAAGGCTCTGAATGTAGCATGGATTGGTTGACATGTACGGAACTGAGCGCCTGTTCAAAGGCCTCCTGTTGCAAAGTAGATTTTTGGTATGTAGTCAGAACCACACAAAATATTGCGGTTTTCAGACTTCAAGGTCCAGTTTTACCTCAGTGAAATAGATATCATGACTGTCTTTGGACTTCACGGCAGGCAGGTGAGCTTCCAGTTTGCTAGAAGGCAAACTCCATTAAGCTACAAAAACCTGTACTTACAGATGTTTCATACTCCCACTAACGACAGTGGTTTGAACTGGGATAATGAGAAAGGAAATACTAGTAACAATCAATCTATTTGGGCCCAGTAGTTTTAAGAAGATTTTGTTCTCCGAATAAAGAGAACAGTGTCAGAATAGGTTTGCATTTAATTATATGTGGACTAATACTGTGTCCCAGTAAAGGCTGGATGAAAATTTGGCAGTATTTTGTTTCCTAGTGATTTAGCAGACATGGTACTGTAAATCTGTATGCAACTCCAGCACCCCAAATCTACTCCAGCACACTGCTGTTTCTCTGAACATGAAGTTCAACAAGGCCAAGTGCAAGGTCCTGCACATGGGTCGGGGCAATCCCAAGCACAAATACAGGCTGGGCGGAGAATGGATTGAGAGCAACCCTGAGGAGAAGGACTTGGGGGTGTTGGTTGATCAGAAGCTCAACATGACCCGGCAATGTGCGCTTGCAGCCCAGAAAGCCAACCGTATCCTGGGCTGCGTCAAAAGAAGCGTGACCAGCAGGTCGAGGGAGGTGATTCTGCCCCTCTACTCCGCTCTGGTGAGACCCCACCTGGAGTACTGCGTTCAGCTCTGGGGCCCTCAACATAAGAAGGACATGGACCTGTTGGAGCAAGTCCAGAAGAGGGCCACAAAAATGATCAGAGGGCTGGAGCACCTCTCCTATGAAGACAGGCTGAGAGAGTTGGAGACTCTCAGCCTGGAGAAGAGAAGGCTTCGGGGAGACCTTATAGCAGCCTTCCAGTACCTGGAGGGGGGCTACAAGAAAGCTGGAGGGGGACTTTTTACAAGGGTATGTAGTGATAGGACAAGGGGTAATGGCTTTAAACTGAAACAGGGTAGATTTAGATCAGATATAAGGAAGAAATTCCTCACTATGAGGTTGGTGAGGCACTGGAAGAGGTTGCCCAGAGAAGTTGTGGATGCCCCATCCCTGGAAACACTCAAGGCCAGGTTGGATGGGGCTTTGAGCAACCTGGTCTAGTGGAAGGTGTCCCTGCCCATGGCAGGGGGGTTGGAACTACATGACCTTTAAAGGTCCCTTCCAACCCAAACCATTCTATGATTCTATGATTCTATGAT
Source organism: Phoebastria nigripes (assembly GCA_035582835.1). Lineage (NCBI taxonomy): Eukaryota > Metazoa > Chordata > Aves > Procellariiformes > Diomedeidae > Phoebastria > Phoebastria nigripes. Next base: position 56,457 of record JAYKAV010003266.1, on the reverse strand, counting down.
TTATCACGGTGGAAAGAGCAAGTGTTTAGAATGTGATGCAACAGTTTCATCGAGAGAAGTCAAAAATAGTTGTCTTAGCAAACTTTAGCTAGAGGCTTAGTTGCTGGCATCTTGGAAGAGAATGGGAAATAAATCTCATGCAGTTGGGGAAAGAATCAGTGACAGATTCTGTGTGAGAAAGTGCTTGCACCACAAAGGAAAAAGAGCTTCTGTCCTTTATCTTGTGTGCCTAGGGTTACAGTTACTCCATTAATTTTTGTGAAGTAAATGTTAAGCGCATGGTGAAGATTACTTCAGGAGTCTGACTTTTTCCATTTTCTTATTTCCCTTCCTTTAGTTGAATGGGGGAGGTAGTTACGGAATTGCCAACAAACCCTGTGAGGACCAGATAACAATAAGATGATAGTACACAAATGTCAGACTTCATCAAATTAATCCCAGGACAGTCACCCGGGTGCGTTTATAGCAGATAATCTAAACACAAACATAACRTTCTAATCTCTGTCATGGTGACTCAGTAACAGATGCTGAATGCAACCATTTTAACCTTAAGGCAAAGCATCAGCATCTGTTACGTAGATGTTTAAGACAATGTTTTGAAGGTATTGCTTTTATTTTTATTACAATTGCAATCACATTTCACAATATTTCAACTGTCCCTTGAAATTCTTAAAAGTAAGAACAGTAAGCAGTGTAAAACATGGAGTAACTTCAGATGAAGTCAGAGCAATTAAGGAAGTTAAGGATAGTAAACCTGACGTATAGCATTCTCTGGTTTTCTTTGGATGCTGTTTCTGATAGAGGAGAAGTCTATTGTCTAGAGTATACCTATGGCTCTTCAAAAATTATTAGACTGAAATGTAAATACCTGGTTATGTATCACAGGTTGCTGGAGTCTATTTCTTTTTCATCTTTTTATTGTGGATGAAGTGGTTCTGTGGTCTGCAGCCCTCCAGACACAGCAACTGTGGATTTTTGTTCCTTTTTCTGGATACTCTGAAGTTATGCTTCTTAGTTGCATATGCTGTTTAATGAAGGGAATTCTGCAGTGTCTTCCACTTAGAAAAACAAAGGATGATTGCCTCTGTTTAAAGTCTGCACTCATTCTTACAGGCAAGAAAAAACGAAGTACAGAGTGGCATTTCTGAGGAGTTAATATCCTGAGGAACAGTGACTTTCCTTCTACAAAATTAAACTGCAGTGTAGCAGATCACCAGGTTCAACTTTTGATAGACTAGTATATTTTAGCCATCTAGCATTAGCAAATAATTCCCTATAGTCATTCCTTTGAAAAGAAAAATAAGATTCACTGACTGCCACTAGGAGATGAGAACAAATTCCATATAGCTCCTGAAATGTTGCCAGCTGATCCATCAATGTAACATTTATTCTCAGATAATGTCATGTTTCACCTTTTATTTCTCATTTGATTGTTTTCAAATTTTAGGCTTTAAATATGCCAGGATGGTTAATCTGTAGGTTTAGGGGATTGATGTCAGATAATAAGTTCTCCAAAGAGGGGTAAAGAAACCCAAACTTCAGTCTTTGGCGGGGGGAGGGGGCATGACTCCATGACACAAAAAAGAAACTGAATGTTAATTCAAATACCGAACAAAACCACGGCAGAAAGTTCCCAGACCAAGACTCCCAGAGGACACGGGCACATAACTACAAAATAAATACTAAGGAATCTTGGACATAAAGAAGTTGTATAAAAATTTAATGCTGCCAAAAATATCACCTCCCATCCAGCCCAGATAACAGGTGACATTTTTATGTGGTCTTTCATATTCAAAAGACTTTACATAAAGAGCCAGATTCAAAGTTCAGAAAAATCAGAGGGCTAAGTTTGGTCACCTAATTTTAAAATAGCGATGTGGAAAAACCTCTGCGTATCTACTGCACTACCATCAGCTGTCATCTTACTCTTTTATTTTAAAGTTAATTAAGTCCCTAGAGACGCAGCAATCTTGGAAAGGCTTAGCTGTTTAGTACATAGAGCCATGAGGCTCTGAAATGAAGTGGTTGCCTTCCCTGAGCTTCTCGGTAGGTGAATTGGATCAGATTCTAGAAATGTGGCGATCACCTCTCATGATCCCAAAGGGATTGCATCCAACAAATGTTCTCAGAATATGGTTAACGCTGGCCTGTAGGTTAGAGGTCCTTAGAAACAATGGGGTGGGCTTTGCTTTGCTCTGCTCTGCACTAGTGCCCACTCCTAACATAACAGGTTGGAAGTTAGAACGCTCTCTCAGAAGATGGGAGATGTGGGTTATTAATGTTTTTACAGAAAGAAGTTCACCTTGTGCCTCCTGCTTCCTGGATAGGTGCAATAAAAACTGAGGCAGTGTAGGGAATGAGCGCAGTATGCTGCAGTGCAAGCAGTTGCATTCACTGCCACATTTCCAATGAATGGGAGCTATAGAGAATTTTGAAAACGAAGTTGCGGGTGCCTACTATTGAGAGAGCAGTTCCAGGCTGTGAATCCTACATGGTTCCTTACAGACTTGAGTAAATACCCAATTCCCAGTGAGCTGTAAGATTTCAGATACGCTCTAGCCTCGTTGTCACTTTTTGGGTAGTCTTTGCTGGTTAGACTGAGCCAGTTAAACTTCCCTCCACGTGGCATGATCATTGCTCTGGAGTGCCTTGTTCTCCGCGTGTTGCGGTACATTTAATCTTAGCACATGGTTCTGAATTCCACAGTTGAGATCAACCATGCAAAACTTAGGTGTTTCAATCATTGATTTAAAATTGTCTGGACAGATTTAAAGTGAAGACACATAGAATTCAGTAGAACTATGATTATTTACATCAGCTGAGAGAGGAATTTCCCTGAAAATTCTTGGCAAGACTGGTAAATTTTGATACCACTATTTTTTATGAATTTAGTTGTTCAATGGTTTAACTTCCTCACAGAAATACGTGTAAAATTATAGCGTAGAATTGAAGTTCATAATCTTTATGTAATCTGTTTTCCTCACAAAATGTTAGAGCAAAGAAAGCAGAGGAGCTCCACAATTCCTCTTCATTTTCCTCTCCTGTTCTCTCTTCCCCTTCCCCTTGCCCTTGCCCTTCCCCTTGCCCTTTCCCTTCCCCTTTCTTTCTGCCACAGTATACGAACTAAAGCTGTAGGCTGTGGAGGAATACAAGTGTCTTTCTCTGAAGAGACACCATTAGTTTCCACTTACTGACAAAGCATAATTCAGAGACTTTGTGCAATCTGCAGATTTATGAATCAGCTGTAAAACCAGTTATCTTCAGTAAAAATTATTCCTCAGTCTCTCTGACTATAAGCAGGAAATTTACTATTTGTTCTAGTTAGTGACAAAAGCAATCTACTGCTAAAGCATGTTTTTTCTTCTTATTTCAGGGGACTTTCAAGTAAAATTTCACTTGTCCTTAGTGTGATGTCTCCATGAACTGAACTTATTCTGGTGACAGGTAAACTGTAACTGCATAGCTATAAATATTTGATGTTGCTATATAAACTATAACTACATACAGTAGTACGTCTCTCTTGCTAAAGTGTTTAATTGCTTAAGTTCTGTAAGTAACATAACTGTATAAATTAAAACTACAACAAGTTTTGGTTGAGTGAACACTCCCTAGTTATACTTCTCTTTGGTGTACTTGAATTCCACGTTTGCAGTATGTTGAGGCTATCCTTCAATGGAAGCCTTTAGCATTGAAGACAGAGCTGCAGAGCAGGGAATAAGCTACCTTGTTACCTTACTTGTTTGGAGTAAAAGTCATGTAGTTACTGCTGAACAACTGATGTGCAAAATCCTGTTTATGCTAAAGCCTGGTAATGGGAAATACACTTAAATGGAACCAAATAAAAACATTATAAAATTTTCTAGTCTGAAGTTATATCAAAATCATAGTGATCTATTTCAGAAACCACATTTCAGTACTGAAACCGCTAGGCTGTCATGGTCCTTAGAGTCCTTATACGTTGAAATGAATGGTTTAGAAGGTAGGCAACGAGATGTGATGAAATAGTCAATTTCCAGGAAGTCCTGCAGGGGTCTTGAACCCAGGCTCATCAGCATTCATAAGTGATTCGGAATGGGAAAATAACGAGGAGGCTCTGTTTTCATGGAAGGCTCTCGTCTTCAATCTCCCTGAGGAATTACAGGAGGATGTTGTTACATTATGTATTAAATGAAGTGAAAGATAAAGGTCAATGTAGGTAATGTGAAGTGATGCACCAGGATAAAAATACCAAAAAATCCCCTCAAAAGCCTTATTTTACATTTATAGTAGTTGGCTCTGAGCTGACTATTAAAAATCAGGAAAAATACCTGTAATAGTCATTGGAGGTTTTTGCTTTTAATTAGTCTGTAAGGGTGAAAAAAGGCAAGGTGACTTCCAGAATAAATTCTGTCACTATAAAAATTCCCCATGCACACCTGTGCAGTTCTCATTCCACTGCTTCAGAAGGAAGATAGTAGTACTGGAAAAGGTTTAAAGAAGGGTGAGAAGGACAATGAAGAGTATGCAGTTATTTTTCATGCAGAAGCAGCCTAGTAAATTGAACACTTTAGTCTGGAAAGGAGTAAAATAATGGGGAAAAAGGGAGAGATCTGATAGAATTCTGTTAAGTCATGAGAGACATTGCAAAGGTAATGCTAGTGTGCTTTCTACAACATGAGAAGCAGGGGGCAACAAAAGCCACTCTCAGAGTAAAGAGAAGATGACTGTTCTTCCCATTGCCGTAAAATGTTGTGAACATGGGAAATTTGTATGGGTTCAAGGGAAAATGAACACATTCCTGGAAAGGAAATCCAGGGAGGACCAATGCTGTCTTCCGATTTAAGAAACCCCTAAAATGCAAGTTTCTGGAGGGTGAGAGAATATTCTGGAACCCTTTAATACATGTATGTCCTAATCTTATACACCTCCATGGTTACCCATTAGACATCATTGTAGGAAGCAAGATATTTAGCTAAACAGATGTTTGGTCTGATTCACTACTTATGTGAAGGCACTTTGTGTTGGAGGGAAGTTAAATATTTGTTACGTTTACTTGCCATAGTGTAGCATGGAATTTATTGAAAAAGGAAGTCCAATTATGAATTTTGTGGCTTTTACATTGAACAAGACAGTTGAAAGTGGACATTTTCTTTCCATTCAAGTTTTTTGCCTTTTGCCTCCACAGAGGGTTTGAGTGGAGGAGGGAAACCCTGCTTTCATGTTGCTTATTTACATGCGGCTTTTATACTACTGAGTTCTGGACAAACAGTGCACCGGCACTTAAAGCTGTGAGCAGAGAGCAGCTGACTACCTGAGATACTTATGACTGTCAGTGTAAGCACAAAAAAGAGTAGAAGGGTACAGAAAAATAGTGGATACTTACTGTAGTACAAGGATTTCTAAGAGTGAGAGACTAATTTTTACATCCTGTTGTATTTCTGGTGATTACATATATGTAATATATAATATATAACATATAATATATAACAATATTATACATATTACATTATATATTATACATTATATATAAAATATTCATTATTTATAATTTTATATATGTTTTTCTGGGCGATGCTGTTAGTCATATGATTTAGTTTTAGGTAGTCCTGCACAGAGCAGGGAGTTGGACTCGATGATCCTTATGGGTCCCTTCCAATTTGAGATAGTCTATGATTATTTAAGGAAAAGTATTGTGACTTCTATGCAGTCCCAGCCCAGAGCAGGCTTCTGTTATGGCTTGTGCTGTACTCTCATCAGGCATTTTGAGACCAGGCTTTTCCCTCCTGGGGTGAGAGCCCACTGAGCAGAGCATGCAGACTGTGGCTTTCATCGTGTGTCTTCACACATTCGTGCAGTAAAGTCTATTATAATTTCAGACCTCCATGCACATAATGTAGCTGCCCCCAGGAGCCAGTGGGATAGTGGCTTGTTAAGGCCTCTTCCAATACAAGCACTTGGTGCGTCTAGCAGCACCAGCAGGAAGTAGTTTTAAAACAGACAGAGGAGATGCTTTCGGTGCGGAGGCTGGAACTGTGCTGCTGAAAGAACATTAGCATACCTGTGTTTCTGGGAGAGCAGATTCCAAACCTTCTGTGAATTTTGTGCTGAGAGTGCATTTTACCCATTCAAAACACACCTGGAGCTCTGTGCTAGCAGCTGCTTCCTCTCTTGCTGATGCAGGCCTCAGTGGCTCACTAGGTGGTGCAAAATCTCTCTAAACCTCACATCCTCCCTGTGCAGAACCTGCGAGAGGAATTAGAAATGGTCACAAAAATTGGATAGACAAACTGTTTCATAGGTTTCACTTAAAAAAGGCTAATCATAACCCAACAACTAGTGAATTGAACTAAAAAAAAAAGTGTACTGCAGTTGGTTATTTTTAATATCTGATTTTTAGTTTATTGGAAAACTCTCCACATTTATCCATTTTACCTTGATCTGTGGTGACTTACGATAAAAACAAGACTATACTAACCAGGAGTTTTTTCCAAGAAACGATACAGTTATCATTACCTTCAAAAAGCCTTACATTACAGTCATAAGTTCAAAAATTTTTGGAGAAAATACGCCATTAATGAAATGCCATGCACATGTGTATGAATGGTGGGGATGAGAGGATCTGAACACTTGTTAAGTGCTGATGTTACTCACTTTAAACATGTTTCCACATACATGCTTCATAGATGCATGGATCACCACGAAAGTGCTTGGCACTGGTTCTACACCATTACAGCTCATTCCGAACACCAAAGGCCTAAGCGTGAAGGCTAGGGCTCTGCTGACGAGGCAGCATTAGACTCTCTGTGCATGTCTGGGCATTTACGCTCTGCTGTGGGAAACCCTTATTGAGTGACACACATTTTTTAACTCACTTTTTTCTTTCTGGTTTCCATGCCTCATTGGACTGATGAGTGGCTTGGTGGAAGAAAGAGAGAGTGTCCCTGGAGAAGATTTCTAATTTTGCTCCCTGGGTGAGCAGAAACTTTTACAGAGCAGGCTTCAGGCTGATACTGGTGGAGGAGGGCTGGGAAAGGTCAGGGACCCCTGAATCTTGGCTCTTTTTTCAGCAACTTTGCTGGTAAAGCCCCGTAGACATTCTCCTAGCTTCTCTGCTTAAGACGAGAGACAGATCATTTCCCCCTCTAGATTTATAAGACTGTTTAAGGTTATGGCATCCTTAGGACCCATGAGGCAGCCAGGATCTATGGAAATAGCTGGGAAAACTGCAAACACAGAAAATGAATGAATGCTGCCGTTTTTGTAAAAGCAATGTCGGTTTCAACTTCTCTCACCAAGCCGCTTAGACGGAAGGCGTGCCTGTTTGCTGCAGGCATAAGCTTGAACAGTCTATACTTGGAAGGCAAAATCCTGGAAATTTTGTTTCTCTAACTCCAAAACATTCTGTTTTTACTGTTTGGTTTTCAAAAATAATATGGTCCTTTTTGAGGCACACATAAATATAGTGATGCTCCTTCTGTATCTCATATATGATACCAGCAAACTAGCTGTCAGATTTCTTAAATGAATGTTATATGTAGCAGTAGGTTTATTAAATTGTTCCATCTTGTTTTTAAATAAATTAAACAATGTTGTGTTTTTTTGGAAATCAAAGCTTTCACAGCAGTGGGTTTTTTTTTGCCTTAAATTGGTGAGATGAAGCATTTAATTTGAAAAATTACCTCTTCTGACAATTGTAGGAGAGTTTATACGAATAGAGCATTTCATTTTGAAGTAGAAAATCTAAGTCATGTAAGTAATGTCATCTATTTTCATACTCTGTTTAGACAGTCTTGCAGGCTACCAAAGTACATTTTCTGGAATGTTGAACTTAGTCAGTTTTCTTTTATACCAGAGACAGATGAGGGGGAATATCAGATATCTGCTAGGAAATCTTTTTGTGTTCTTGTGCCCCTCTCCCCTACACACACTCAGGCAGGGTGCCTGTGATAGTGGAGAATCCAGGAACCCCAGGAAGGCCTTATTTGCAATGCAAGGTTAAAACACACCAAGTTTAACTTAATATTCCAGTGTTTTTTATGGAAAGTGGAAACAGATGGAATGGACAAAGGGATAGCAATCATGTGTCTAACGCTAACCAGAGGGGCGGGGGGGAAAAGCAGCTATTCCCACATTGGTGTTTGCCTTTTCTCCTTGAAGATGTTCATGCAGTTCAACATTTGTTTTAAAAAACTTAATGAGCACATTCATATCTCTTGGCTGCTGACCTGACAATGAATTACATACGGGTGTCCTTGCAGAAGGGTGATTGTCTTGCATGGTATCGGTAATGGCACTAAAAGATGCTTTCTTAGTCTGAAGCCGAATCTTAGCTTAAAGCAGGAAAAGGAAACACAAGTAACTGACTATGTTAAGAGTGAGCAAAAGTCTGGTTAATCAGAAAATAATATTATTTCTGTCTAAGACTTTTTCATATTAGAGAGGAAATTTTGATAGTGGCTTTCTTGGTAATTACAAGGAAAAAGTGACAGGAAGCACTATTCTGCACAAGTCTCTACTGATAACTGAAATATGTTAAAAACGCTCACATAGATGTCAAGAACAGTAATACCAAAAAATGTCTGTAATCAAGAATCAGTGAATGAATTACAGTAACACATAAATGTGTGACAAAAATTCCTAGTTTTTCTTATTGAAGGAAATATTTTTTGGCACATGCAAGGTATGTATCATAAATAAATGTTTTTGAAAAAATTCATATATAACTGCTGTATTATACTAAATTATTTTTCTTAACCCATCATATTGAATTGCATTATTCCTGCATCTGTTAATATCTGAGCTCAGGCTTTGTTGCAGAGGATTTCTTTTTCACTGCCTGCTTACACAGTTCATCCTTGTGAGTAAGGCTTTTTCCACATCTAGAATATTTCCTGAGAATAGTTCTCTTCCTTTGTACCATGTGAGTACTGGCACACCAATCAGACAGCTGGATTTTATCTGTTCTCAACTGCAAGGAAATTAGTTTTAAGAATTCTTTGTCTAAATCAGTTCAGCATGCAATGTAATTCTTTTATATTTGTGTTGATTCATTAATTACTAAGATCAAACTTACAAATTAACCAAAGCCAAGACTTCCATCCCTCTTTTGCTGTCGATTTTCTTTTTTTTGTTAACTGTGTCATATCATACATCCTATTGCTGCTCAGCATTTATATGTATTTGGACTTCATCTGACCAGAAGTTGTTTGATTTGACAGATTGTGTATTTGCGACATCAAAATATGTTGCTATGGAAAAAGTTACGAGTTCTAATTAAAAATGCAGAGGTCGCAAGTTTCCCAGAACCAGCAGGGCATAGATCCTAGGAGAAAAGAATCACAACATAAAAAATCCAGAGATATGTCAATCTGCAACTTTCCAGATCTGAAAGGAGAACAGCAAGCATTCAGAAAAACACACGAGGCTGAAATTTTGATCAAGTTCCCTTGCGTTCATTCAGATGCTGTATGTCTCCCTTCCCACTGGCGCAAGTTGCTTCTGGAATTCATGCAGAGCACTGATATTTGAAATGTCATCCTAATACAACTTAAAAAGAGGAAAGATAGAAATTAGATGGAAATAAGTAGAGAGAGAAATTAGACCTGCCTGGTCATCCTTTCAAATCAAATACCAATATTGAAATAATCTCCATGTAATAGTGTTGAGTGTTTTGTCAACTACATACGCCCATCACTTCCTTTGAAGGTTCATCCGTGTTCAGTTGTCTCATTGATTTCTCTTCAATACCTCTTCAGTTGTTTAACTGTTTACAGTTTCCCCTTTTATAAATTTTTATTTGTAAACAATTATTGTGTCTTTCCACTCCTTTTGCTCCAGTTTAGCCAAACTACAAGAATTGTTGGTACAAGCACAGGCTTGAGTTACAGGTGCCTGAGCTGTCCACACCTGTGACAAGATGTGCTCACACAATATCTTAATCAGAGCACAGGATTTAAGAGCAGCTCAGCTGTAACCAACTCCTGCTTAATACCACACTGATATGAACACACCTGTTCTGTGCTATGTTGGAGATCTCTGCAGTAGTGTGTTACGTGACATAGTCAAGACATAACCATTTTTGCTCAAAATGTATTTAGCTTCTAGTCTTTTTACAGTGTTGGAGCTCTCAGTGCTTCCACTGCAGTCATTCTTTTTTTTTAAATGACAAATACTGTGTAACTGTTTTCTAAGTTTGTGCTCTCTGCCCTCCAGTAGTAGGGCAAAGCAGTTTGTCTCTTTGAACTCAGTTCTGCAATTCAAAAGCAGCTACTACAGCACAGTGCCAAGTTATCTCCAGTTTCCTCTCAGGATAGCTGCTAAGTATATTTCTGTCTTATGGAGATGGGAAGCTCGCAGTCTGATGGGTCCTGCTCACCCAATTACTCCTCTAGATAAAAAAAAAAATTTAAATGTCATTTCACTGCAGACTGAGCTTGCCAAAGTACAAAATGTCTGTGAGCACAGCACTTTGTTCTCCAGTGGGAAGTTGCTGTTTAACAGCAGGTCTCATTATGCACATGTGCAGCTTCTTGTAATCAGCGAAGACTCAACCTGAGATTCACGTGGCCCATAGAGAATTATTCTCGTGACTGAAGGACAATCAGAAATGTTTCTTGTAGGTAAGCAGACAATTGTTTTTATGTATGTTTTTATGTATGTTTTGATAAACCATATGTGAACTTTTGCTTAAGGTTTCAGTTACTTGCTAGAGATCTTACAAAAGGTACAGCATGAGACTCATGAGGTAGACTTACCATTCCGATTTAATGCATGTATGCATACAGGTTTTCTTTTTTTTCCAGTTCCTATGAGAATTCTATACTTGTTTTATTGCCAGTGTTATATATAGCTCACTATCATGACTGTGGCCTCAGGCCACATCCCTTAAACTGAGGAGATAGACAGGGCCACATCCCTTAAACTGAGGAGATAGACAGTCAAGTGGAATACCAGAACATGAAACTGACTTTATTGTTAGCATAGCCCTTTTTTCATAACTACAGAAACTGGCATTGGGATTATGTATTTCAAAGCCTATATGCATCATTTTAGTAGAAAATGCCATAATTGATAAATCAACAATAGATATCTGCCCCCCCCCCCCCTTTTAGGTTTTAAACTACCGTATCTAATTAGGATGAGGGCTAGATGCCTTCATGAGGGCTTACAAATGCTGATGTGTAGTTTTATGAATGTAGAAAATGTCATTCTTCTGTATTTAATGAGTCTTGTTTATATTTTTGAAGTTTATGAACTGAGCTAATTACCATGAGAAATTCTAGGCAGCTGCCTTGAAACTGTTTTACCAGGTATTCTTTTTACCATTCTTTGTTTTTTAATAAGGCAAGAAGTTTTCAGATAGTTACAGATTATATTCAGGATCAGGATCCACAATTAACGTCTTTCTGTTGAACTGAAGCAACATCAGATCTTAACTTCCCTGCTTTAATTCTAAGCCACACTAGGTGAGAGACTGTGTGAATTCAGATGGCAGTTTAGAGGGCAACCATGCTTCTGAGAAGGTACAAACTTTACACTTTACCCATTTCTACATTAATCATTTACTTCATGCTTTTTAATAAGTGTATGAATTAAGCTCATAATTTAAAAATCCTTCCTGTATAATATAATGAGACTGAAAAGAATAATTTTCTCATTTTTGTGTGCAGATAGTACAGATCTGTTTTCTATCATAAAGCAAAAAAACCCAACATACTACAGTCATTTTACATAAGCATGGTATTTCCATTTTCCCATGTTAATTGTGGAGGTATTTTTATTGCTATCTGTCTTTCCTCTGAATTTATTTTTAAAAAAAGAAGCAAGATGCTCTGGAAGAGCAGTATCCCGAAGGGAAGCTATGGAGATCTTTCCTTGAGTGGAGTCTCCTGAAAAATTTCTCAGCCCTGAAGATTTCTAAAAGGCAAGAAGCCCAAGTAAAACTGTTGCAGAGAGCTTGGAGGAACAGGATAGGCTCCGTAAACTGATTTTGTTCCAAAACTTCTGATTCAGAGTGTTGCTAAGTGCAAACAGAAATATTTTTCTGTTAGTTGCCAAACAAGCAGAAGACTTTCTGAGTTTTTTTTCACCATTTGGAACTCTAAAAAGTGGGGAGGAGGCGAATTCTGTCTAGCCTATCAGGGTCTGGTTCCCTTACCAGGCTTGTTTTAACACCGTTTGTGTTTCTCCAGAAAGGGTGTAAAACCAGCATCAAACTAGCAGTCTCATAATTGGAACCCATTTTATTCAAATACAAAGCAACAGAACAATGTGAGGTGCTAAGCAAGGCATTCTGTCTTCTAAAACAGCCTAGGATATATACTGGAAATTAAAATAAAATGTAAAGTCACTTAGTAATAATTCCATGTGAAGATTTTCACAGTGAAGTTGGGCCAAAGATATTTCTCATGTGCACTGATGATTTCGGTTAATGAAGACAATTATGTGAAAATGTTTTTATGTGATTATAGGATGAAAAAATCTGTGAAGTCATTAAAAGAACCATCCATTTCAGAACAAACCATATAAGGTGCATAGAATTCTACCACACTGACATAGACTAGGCAGTAGACCAACACTTAAAGAAGAAGGCCCCTTAGAACAGAGAAGTAGCCGTCCTTCCCTTTGTGCTTCCCTGACCAGGCTTTCAGCAGTGATCCTATCACTGTTTCTTTCATGAGTATTTTTACACCTCTCTTCTGTGTCTGTATGTTCTAAGGTCTGTTATGTCTATTAGCAGGTTTTTGAAGGCCCTAAGGCTGAGGAATACCATGCTGGCATTTTCACTTAACCTACCTATATGAATGAGATAATATTTAAGCCATATGCTCAAAAAACCTTGCCAATCAGTAGTGAATGGCTCTAGTTGCCTCTTATGGCTGCACCTGGAAGGTGTAGACATGCCTGGAGATGACTGGCTCTGCTCTTGAAAAGGGAGCTGGAAAACTCATTTAAGGCATGTTCAGGGTAGAAGGTAGCTGTGGGTGGCAGATTTGCATCTAGACAGCCCTCAGAGAGGCATTTGTTCCAGGTAGGGGCCTTGAAAGGGTATTGATGGCAAGGGCGAGCTTTTTTAGTATCAAAGCTTCTTGGATTTTATTTTTGACGTTATTAACAACTAGAATACTTGGGTATAAACTGTGGCCAGTAGATCTCATGCTCCTCTGGAGAGGAAGGGCAATGGAACTTGGGTTTAGCTGAAGTGCATTCTTAAAACAGTGCTGCTATTATCCCAGAGCCATGCTGATTTTGGCCTAGAAAACTAGCTTTGTGGGAGACAGTTGGCCTTCCTGCTGGAATGTATATCTGGAAGGTTAAATTGTAGAAAACAGCTTTAGGAGCTCTATCAATACTTAGAGGAGGTGGCGGGTGAATTATGACAAAGATGTGGTAAGAAGACTTCTGGGCTTGGGAGAAAGTGGTTGAGCACTAGCTCTAGCAATAAGGAGCATGGCAAGAGCAGGCATTTGTGGCACTGTGGACAAATGAGAGGGCTATTTAATGAAAGAGAAGTTATCTGCAATATGTGTAAGGTCTGTCTGGATTAAAGGGGTATACAATAGGCGTGTATCAGTAGGCAGATTGCTTCTCTTGCTCTGCAAATTTCTCATCAGTTGCACACCCCTGACAGCAATCCTGCAGGTGCTCTTGTTCCAGACTCTCAAGTGCATTTCCATTACTTTGTCCCTTGATGGTCAATGCTGGCAGTACAGCATGGACCATCAAATGGAATTGACAGACAGAAGCATGAGTTTGTATTGATTTCTATGCTGTGACAGATTGTGCCACAGGCTAATTTCAGTGTAAGGGCTAGAAGTAAAATCTGGGAACTTTCCTTATCATAATGCAAGTATGGATCCTAGAAGAATCTGGCCAGTGTCTTAGTTAAACATGTTGATATTAATTAAGTCTTTGCCAACATTTAAAAATGAAGCATGCTTATGCAGAACTGTAACCAAACACCATTTTTTGGTTATAAGCTATGAGTCAATTTACTAATGTCAGACTATAGATTAGATACGACTTGCCAAAAATAACTATCAAAGCAGGTCACTGTTACGCATACGAGACAAGTTTTTCCAGAGGCTGTGCTGATACTGTCGTGGTATTCTGTGTTGGTTGTGCGAATTAACAGACTGTAAGCTCATTGCAATTTAGGACAAATTAAGTGTCTTTTTACTATGCTCTTAAATACTATCCTACCTGAGCTGACTGGTTGCTTGTGGCTGTTAGTTTAAAAACACACACATTTTAACAAACTCTGCGCTTGCTAGATCGGTGGCCTATGTTCAGATCAGTTGACTGGAAAAAGCAATTTAGCCTTGTATTTGCTGTCTGCCAAAGCTGATCTGGTATGCCACAGTCAAGCTGACCTCCTGAAAAACCTCCCAGTTTGTTTAAATTTAATCAATAATTTGGGATTAACCAGCATGCTGATCTTCATATTCTGAGCTATGTACAAGTTAAATGTGTATCTTGGATCGACTTTTCGACAAAACTTGCAATGAAAAGAGCAGTGTTTTCATTGCAGTGCTCAAGCTTTATTCTGCCAGTGACGTTGCTCCTTTGTCATCATCCCCTGTAAGAAATTCTGAATAAATACATGCTTATAGGTGCAGTTAACAAAGGACACAGAATAGTTTACCAGTACATACGCCCAGCAGCACACACCAAACTCCCGAAGTCCAATTGCTTTCTGTAAACCTAACACTGACTGGACTAAAAACTATATGAAGCGGTCCTTAGTTGCAGTGCTTCATAAAAATAATCGGAGCCAACTCTCATGCACCAAATGTATTGAGTGCCTGTGGTCCTGTTTTTCATCAGTGCCAGTTTAGCATAATGCTATAATCTACAGCAAGAGACAAGTGGTTTTGTTTTGTTGGTTTTGTTTGTTTGTTTTTTATGTAACAGCTAGAAAAACTGCATGGAGTTACTGCCAAGAAGATGATGGGGGAATTTAAATAGCTCCTATAAACATATTGGATTTGAAAATGGAAACCAAAGGGAAGTTTACTTATTATACTTACTTTGTAAGGGAAGTTTCTTCGTGTATCTCTTATAAAATTTAGCGGTGTTTATTGCAATGCTTAGCAATGAGGTTACATCTACTCATTATGCGTGCACATGTGTGTATTTGAAAACAGGTTGGGAATAAGAATTGAAGTTTCTTGCACCATGACCCAGTATCTTATTGGACAGGTTAGTTCCTGCTCTTGCAAGCTTTAGCAGCACTTTAAATTACGTATAGCACAGTGCAAGATTCTTGGTGAATTAAAATCTGGTCACTGGTTGGTCAGTGTAACAAGTAGACATAGCTAATTCCCAGGTGACAAATGCGTTTTCACATACGGAAATATTTTTGGATACATATCTCCTAAATGTTCATCCCAGTTAGCAATGAGAGAAGAAAAATACCGTATTGTCTTTGTGTCTGACGCTCGGGAGAAGAAAGAAAAAGTCATTCCCTTTCAGTCACTTTTACCTGAAGAGTTTTGAATATAATGTTCCATACATAAAGGTCTTTGAAATAAAAAGAGTAAACTCATTGCTTTTGTAAGTGGATTTACTGTGATAGCCAGTAGGAGACACCAGCTCGCTGAGGCAAATCGTATTGGCATGTGTTTTGAACTATATTTGTCACAAATGAAAGTAAACAAAGCAGTGAAATATTTTCATCCTCTGTGAACTTATCTACTCACAGTGTGAATTATTTTTAGGGGAGGGAAGTACACGAAGACGTGCCTCTCTCCCAGAAAGAAGCAAGTACCCGCAGCAACAAAGGAGTTTCCTGGGGCTGATTGTACATAAGTTCTTCTTTACTGCTATTTGCAAAAGCAGCATCCAAGGGAAGGAATGCACAATTCTGGTTGCTTGGTTAAGGTTGCTTTAATGTATCTGCATGGATGTCGAACTTCTTTTTGAAAGAATAAATGCGTTATTTAAACATACATAGTGCCACTCGCTCCTGTAGAGCAAAATAAAGATGAAAATATCCTTTGCACTCCTTCAAGTTAACTTAAATTGTTGCTATAATGTGTGTCCTGGTTCCGGCTGGGACAGAGTTAACTTTCTTCCCAGTAGCTGGGGGGGTGTGTGTGCTGTGTTCTGGGTTTGGTATAATAGGAGCGTTGATGGCCCATTGATGTTTTGGGTGTTGCTGGGTGGTGCTTGCACCGGGCACTTCTCGGCCTCCCATGCCCTGCCAGGTGCATGGGAAGCTGGCGGGGGAGCATAGCCGGGGTGGTTGACCCAGCTGGCCAATGGCGTATTCCATACCATGCGACGTCATGCTCAGTATAAAAACAAAGGGGGGGGCGGGCTCTCGTTCGGTTCGGCGGGTGGTGAGCAATTGTATTGTGCATCGCCTGCTTTGTATATTGTTGTTGTTGTTGTTATCACTGTTACTATTACTGTTTTACTTTGTTTTATTTCAATTATTAAACTGTTTTTATCTCAACCCGCGAGTTTTCCTACTCGTGCCCTCCCGATTCTCTCCCCCATCCCACCGGAGCCGGGGGGTGAGCGAGCGGCTGCGTGGTGTTTAGGTGCTGCCAGGGTTAAACCACGACAATGTGTGTGAGTGCCTTGGGCAGCAGGGTGTTACACAGTATTCTTGAGACTTTCACACAAGGGTGCCTTTTGTCTTTGCTTTGAGTCATCCATTGATTTCCAGCAGGGAATCGGCCTGCTGAAACCATACAATAGAGTAACTTTTGTATTCTAGAATATACAGCTCAACCTGTGTAGATGGAAAGCAAATAACTTGGATTAAGCGATAGGACTAATATATGGTAAGGCAGTATTTATGTTCTTCAGAAATTGACATGATACATAAACATGCATTTAGCATCAATCTCTGTACCCTTATAAGAAGATATTTTGTTTTCCTATTTCTTAGGCTTATGGTCTTATTTTATTTCCATTAAGAAAATTGGCGTTTTTCTAGCTGTATGTTTAAACTGACTAATCCAAATTCTAAATCTTGAGGGGGTGGGGACAACGAATACTTTCAGACTAGAACCGGAGGTAGTACAAGACGGTAGTTAGAACTGTGCTGTTTGATTTCAGGGGGTTTGTTTGTTTGTTTGCGTGTGTGTTTGTTTTGTTTGTCAGAGGAACTATAATACTGTGTAATGACTCATTTACTTAGGGCTCCGATACTTCAGAAAGTTATTGTGAAAAGTTTTCTTCTAGGTGGATATTCTGATGTGGATGGGGTCTCTTTTTAGAATCAAGCTGGCATTAATTAACTAACTAATATCTCATCTCTCACTTCAGTATCAAAGAACTAGATTATCAGGCACGGACAGGTAGAGAAAAAAGGTTCTTTCCGCTCCATCATTAGAACTGATGTTGGCTATGATCAAATCAATATAATAAGATGTAACAGTTTCCCCACCCTTAAGAATTTATGTGGCAACTTTTTAAAACACAGTCTGACAGGTTCTTTAAAAAAAAAAAAGAAATTAAAAAAATAATTATACAATATGTAGTAAACTTTTTTTCTTTCCTAGCTTTATTGTCAAAACTCAAGGGGTCAGAGTCGATCCTCAGGGGGCAGTATTAATAAATTCTCATGGAAAGAGAAACTATCTTTGCTAACAGGACACTTTTCTACTGTAATAAACATCCATTAAAATAAAACGATCTTTCAGCATTCCATTTGGCATAAGACATATAGACTCTCACCGGAGCCCATTCCTGTTTCCTATTGGGAGTCTGTGGCTTTTTCAGCATAGAATCATCTGGGATTCATAGGTGGCACCATTAAAATGATATAAAAATATAACAAATGCAACTGATGGTTTTTTTACATATCAAAATGGGAGCAAGGCAATGAGACATGGGAAAAGTATGTGGTGTCCACAAGGATGCACTGACATAGATGCAGTCCTGTGGTGTTGGAGGGGTGCAAACTACAGGAGCTGATGCTTCATCTGCTACTAATTGCAAAAGCCATGCGGCTATCCTTTTATTCCTGATGCAGGCCAGCTAAATCAAAAGTGGGCTGTGCTAGTGCTAGTGGAAGGCACTCTCAGGTTCCCCATTATAAGAGAGATACGGAGCTAGCTGTTTGAGAGAGTTCAGCAAAGCACCACTGAGATGATTAAGGGACTGGAGCATCTCTCCTATGAGGAAAGGCTGAGAGAACTGGGACCGCACAGAGAAGAGAAGGTTCAAGGGGCATCTCATCAGTGTGTACAAATATCCAAAGGGAGGCAGTAGAGAAGACGAAGCCAGGCTCTTCAGTGGTGCCCAGTGACAGGACAAGAGGCAGTGGGCACAGACTGCAACACAGGAGGCTCTGTCTGAACATCAGGAAACGCTTTTCACTGTGAGGGCGACCGAGCACTGGCACAGATTGCCCAGGGATGTTGCAGTCTCCATCCTTGGAGATATTCAAAAGCCGTCTGGACGCGGTCCTGGGCAACCTGCTGTAGGTGTCCCTGCTTGATGACCTCCAGAGGTCCCTTCCAACCTCAACCATTCTCTGATTCTGTGAAAAGACTCATTGTCCACTCAAGCCTGTGTCCCCCAAGGAAGCCAAGCTACAGAGTAATACTGGTCCTTTTCTAAACTTTAGGGTTTAGATATTTATAGTTCCTCATATGTCCTTGTCGTGAACATTGTGTGCAATAATAATGAGTGGCCCATCTTAAAAATAATATTTCAGAACTAAGAAGGCTGTACAGGATTGATGACAAGGATGATCAGAGCTATAAGACAGAGATGGTTAAGTCAGTGAACACAGAGAAAGTAAAAGTGGGGAGTGATTATTTCTGTAATTCTTGCAGTGCAAGAAATACAAGCTCCCATCTAAATTGTCTGGTAGGTGATTAAAACAAGCAAATGGAAGTATAATAGGTATTCCATTGCGAGAGGGTACCATGAAAGGTAAAAGTATAAATTGGTACAAAGAAGAGTTAGGCCATGGAAGAGTAGTACAGTGAATGTTCCTGAGCACAATCAACTCTGCTCACAACAGAGAAAAAGCTCAACTGTTTTTTTACTGCATTATTCTCTATAAAAGTATTTCCATTCATGCCAGAGGTGAATTCAGTCCAGTGTTTTTTTCCGAATAACTTGGATCAGTATGAGATGTGTGAGCTCTTCCTCCTGTTCATTGTCCACTACCGGAGAGTTATCCATTTAACTGCCAAATTTTAAATAGTTGGCCAAATAGCTGCTAACTGTTGGGAGCCCCCCAAACTCTCTACCACATGCTTTGACAAATTGACCTCCCTCATCTGACTCTGAAATAACAACTCATGGAAGAGATGCAGCATGGTCACTTAAAATTTTTTAAAATGAGGAAGGTCCTTCATTTCCAGTTTGGCCATATAATGCACTGTTTCACCAGACTTCATTTGTTTTGAGCGGTTTGCAGTGAATGCGAAGATACAGATAATTCCAGAGCCTGTGAGTCAGAAGTTAAGCAATTTGTCCAATTCCGTTTCTATAATTTCCTGTTTGTTAGTGCCTTAAACTACAAGAGCATCAAGAAGGGAATAGTCCTACCGACAGGGAACACCATGCAGAGCAGAAAGCAGCTGTGCTCCTGTACAAATAGATTTTATTCCAAACAAAACCTCTTAGCGTTGATTATATGTATTGGAACAGCAATGCTGCATGCAAGAAATTAGATGAGAAGGGCAAATCCCTGCTTCCACATACTAAGGAGGCAATAGAGTATGTCCCTCGTGTGCTTCAGTCTTTCTCATTCGTGCTCTGAAACTGTAGTCTTTGGGATGCTTGTCAAAAGGTACCTAGTACAAGGTAGGCAGGTTCTCACCCTGCTTATCGTTTTCAAAACAGACTACTACAGCACATCAGTTTGAAACAGCAGAATTCAGATTATTTCCTCAAAGGGCTGCGCTTTAAAGCAACAGTTGTCATGAATATAAATCTTTAATTTTCTATTGTACTTTCATGCTGCTCTCTAAAGCATTTAGTAAATGAAAAAAAACATATTAAGCAGTACTTTGTCATCAAAACACTGAGAGACAAAAGATCACTTTCCAATTTGTCAGCATTAGATTATTTTAATGAATGTCACAAATAATAGCAAGCTGTATTTCTTTTTTTTCCCCCAGACGTTAACTCTGTTCTCCTATTAATACATATGACTTCCTTTACAAGGGATTTTATATAATTTGAACCAAATAAATTAATACAGGTGACAAATGACTGCTGGAAATGTACTTTTAAGGTTAGTTCTCTACAGTCTTTTAAGCAGTGGCGGTGGTGGAATAAAGGGGGAAGGGATATTTTGCCCCTTGATTTCCATTTAGAGGTTGCCTTCTTGAATTCCTTTTCACAAGCTCCAAGTAACTTGGTCTGACCTTATTCCTGACCCTGCTTCGAGCAGGAGCCTAGAGACCTCCTTAGGTCCTTTCCAACCTGAATTTTCCTATGATCCTAAGAACAAACACAAATAAGGTTCCATTACATTTCTATGAATGTAAGTAGTTCAGATTTATTGCAGCTATGCTGTAGTGATTTTTCTACACATACGAGGTCTTACTCATGTTTCTAACTTGCAGTCATTTAACTGGCCTGAAGGGATTAATTGATTGAATTTAAAGTTGAAATTCCAATGACCTTTTATTCACTGGCCACATATAGCAAGCCAATGTTTAAAAATGCAACTTGGCTATAGTCACTGCCAGTGCCCCAAACCATATTTTCTACTGACAGTGAGCCATGCTAGTGACATGTGATGGTTGGCCCACTTTTCTCCAGGCATTCAAATTGTCCATTTCTTCCTCATGCTGCTGCATGTAATTCAGTAATTTTAGGTACAAACTGGGCGATGAAACACCCGCAAGTTTCCACAGTTTACTTCTTACATTTTTCTTCAGTTATTCAAAGATACTCAACTGTATCTTACACAAGCCCCTCAATGTAGAAGAGATGTCCCGCTGAGGACAACATGGGAGGACATATGCATGCATTTTTACACAAAGAAACATCTTTCTCAATGCACTTGACAATAATGTGTCAAGAAACCTCAAATTTAGCTGTAGTGCTACAAAATGCAGCAGGCCCTTTAAAGACTTAAAAATGCAATAGAAGCTTAAGCAAAGACCTTCAGATACCCTTGTGCTTGGAGGTTGGGGAACTGAAGACACTGCCTAAGACACATTCTTCTTATCCTGATTGCTTTGCCTCAGGCTCACTGAATCCTAAGTGAATTTATGAAGTATATTTGGTTTTGCCATGCTAGAACCACCTTTTGTAATTATTTCTAGATGTAACTCTGAAATTACACAGAATTGGAAGAGTGACCTATCGATAAACAGCTCGCGTTTTCCGTTGAAAGCTGCGACAGTCTAGGGAGTTGGTCTTACAGATAGTCTAGTGAATTTTTTTGGGCGGATTCTGTCATTTGAGGGCCATGTCACAGCTGGTTTTGAGCAGACAGAGGTGGTTGACTTAAAACTATTACTTCTACAGCTGGGAGAGCTGGTTCTGTAGTGCTCTCTCAGATGACACTAGAGCTTTGCATGGAGAAAATCCTCAGCGCAGAACAGTGAAATGAAGCTGTCATTACTGACCTTTCAGAACTAAAAAATTTTTGTGCCTAAGAGTGCTTCGCTGAACTCAAGAGTGTTTTTGTATGATAGACACTTGAATGCAGTCAGTGATATCTGAATGCGTCACAAGCATGTATTTACTCTTAAACTACTGAGAGAATAGCTACTTTAGATTGGCAAAGACATCTGTGAATAGACTGTGTGCAGGCAATTTACTACGGATAATATTTCAGAAAAGTGCTCTTGCTCTGCTATTCAGTGAGATTTGCATGCCTGCGAAATGTCATATTATCTTCCTGATTCCTTTTCTCCTTCTCTCATGAATGAGGCACTCTCCATATTTGACTCAATGAAGGCTTTGTTGTTGTCTTCAACATTCAGCACAAACTTTCTGGTGATCAGAATGAAAAATGCTATCATAACAGAGGTATGATAGAAGTCTTTTCTTCCCAGACTGCCACTTTAGGCATATTGCTTACTGGCGGATGGAGCTGAGCATTTACTGAAAGCATTTGGATAAATCCACTAGCTTTTTCCTCTATAGGGCCTGATGCGTGTGTCCCACCAATAATGCTTTTGGAAAGATTATTCTGATACTATGTGTAAGACTTGAGGACTTTTCACTTTTCTTTTGGATGCTTGGGTCTGTCGTATTGCATACTTTTTTTTGCTCCACACAGAACAAACAGGGAGGCTTGTCCAAGGCCACAAAGCCTGAGTGGCAGTGCTCAGTAGTATTGCTGTGTTTTACGGACAGTCCAAAAAGAAGGGAGGAGGACCGGCTTAACATTGCGACACTTGCTATTATAATCTGTCACACTGATATCCAATTTGGGATTACACGTTCAGAGATCAAGAGGACCTAATAGGGAAGTATATTTAACTGCTAAACTCTCTGCCCTTGGTAATTCAGAGAAACTCGGCGGAGAAACACACACTTACTCAAGGGAGTTACCATATGGGGACTTCCTGTAAATGTGTCTCAAAAGCATTTTCTAATAATAAGATAAATAACATGGGTTACTGTTCCCAGAGTCTATACTGATGTGCTGAGATGTTTAATTTTCTGTGAATGTGGGCCGCATAGATAATAAAGACAGGCAACGATAAGAGGCTTTCTTTTTTTTAACTCTCTGCCGCACTACGGATTCAGTCTGGGAAGAAAAAAAAAAAAGGCCTTTTGATGGTAAATAATTGAAATGGAAATACTGCCTGAAATTCACTTATGAAGTCACTAAAGCATGGTCACTGTAGGAAAAAATAAGGGCTATCTAAGCAAGGGTTGTATGTCAATCTGATGCATCTTTTATAAAATGAGGGAACTATTTTTAGCAGAATACAGAGATCCATTTTCCATGTGCATGCAGAAGAGGAAGGGGAATCAGCATGGCTGAAAATACTGGAGGCAGCAGATACATCTTTAGCAAAGCGAGCGGGTGTCAGGAACAGTAAACAATGAGAACATGGGAATAGGTGGAAAGTCAGTGTGCCGGCAGTCTTAGAAGCGGTTGACTAGAAGCGCGTATTCAATGCAGTTGATCGGATGGCTGAAATATGGGAGAAACATCTCAAAAGAGGACAGGGGAGAACAGGAGCTTTTGACCTGTGGAAACTTCTCCTATTTCCGTATTATCTCTAGCCTAAATGCAGAATGAATAATTTCTTCCAAGCCTTACCACTGTACAGATGTTACTGCAGATGGCACCATCTCTGCCCAAAAAAGCTTGTAAATATGCACAAGGAATGTAACCAGTTAGGTTTAACTTCCAATTACAGTTGTTCAAAACAAATAAAAGAATGCTACATGTTTCTTTTTTCTTCCCATACCTTCCCCCTCAGCTGGAATTCAGGGTTCTCCAAAAGAAAAGTTGTGTTTCCACCCATCATCCCAGGTACTTAATGGATAACTTGATAGGGAAGTCTAGGCATCTACTCTACCAGAGATCCAGGAAATATTTTCTAAATTGTATCACAGTAGAACGAAAACCTTCCTTGAGTTGTAGGGTCTAAGAGAAAGGATATATGGCATTATTTTTCTGTTCTCTAATGGAAACTATTGTCTGACTTTGCTACAGCCATGGTTTTCTAATTGTTGGAAGTAATTTGCCCAGATTAATGCTCTCTGTTCAATTCATTTAATGTGACAATTTCATAACACTACAATCTTTATCAGTAGTCAAAATAACCCCTGGAAAACCCCAGAAGGCAAAAATGCTTGTCGAGTTTAGCTGTTGAGGCTGGATGATGCTGCTTCGTGAAAAATGAAGTAATTGTTTTGAGGGAAAGAACCATCAGAAAATTACTGGGTCTATCAGAATTCTTTGTCTTTCATCAGACGTGTTATTCGGTCATAACTTGGCTTTTATTTTTGTTTATCACAATGCCTTTTTTTGTGTCTCTGGTAATACAGGAGCACTGTGAGACTTCCCTAAGCCTATACTACAAAGTATCATACAGTTAGTTACCCATAAAAAACCCCTCACCTAATTTTTTTATTGAATTGAATTTGGGATATAACCTATTGCAAAGATGCACATAAAGGCACGGATATTTTCTGTTTCAACTTCGTGTTGAAAGTGTCAGCTTACATAAGATCATGAAAGCTGTTGTGTTGTGGTTTTTTTTTTTCCCTAAAGAGAATTGCTTTCTAGTATATGTACAAGTATCCTTAAGTGTTCTTCTCTGCATAGCCAGTATGGTTGTTCTCATTAGCTTTCTCTACATACCATGTATAGTTGTTTGCAATAGCTATAGCTGAGGAATTGTGTGTAGTTAGGAATGTTCTCTGTAACAGCTTTTGTCCCTTAGATGTGGTAACATATACTCCCAATTCTGCCCTGGAACCCATTTACACCATCAATAGCTATCAATCAGTCAACCATCTTGCCTTTTGACTAATCAGTCTGCTGATTCTGAATGCTAAAAGTAACCTTTGATTTGAGTTAATATTATCTCACATGTAATTCAGCATTGTTTTGACCCCTTTTTTCCTGAGGCTGGTCATACGAAGCACCGTTCAATGCCTTTATTCAGGATAGGAAAAGGTCTTTGGAATTGTAAACATGTTAAACATGTTACTAGTGTACGAGACTTTTCAGAAATACCATTTTGCAGCCAGAAGCTAGTATTCTGCACCCCCTCCCCAAAAAATGAAAAGTTGTAAAACAACTGTAAGAGCATTTCCAGGTATTCATCCGGCTTTAGTGGTTATTCCTTAGGGTTGATGGTTTAGCCTTCAGTGTTTGCCAGGAGTTTATGACTTATAGGATATCACTATGATTGAGGGCTTATGGTTTATCGATCACTGTACTCTCAGGCCTCATGCTTAATCATTTAGGATTTCACACGCTCTGTTTAGTGTTTAGTGGTTTGCTAAAGTAAATTATAAACTCCTGAAAGATACAACTCTTGAACTCTAACCCTTAAATAAGATTTGTAATCTTCTTCCCTCACTATCCAGGCTTCACCTTTCTGTGGTCTGATTCAAGACCTGGTTTTGATAGCTTTATTACATGCACTCAGACTTCTCAGAAAATTGCTAAGTTGTTGGAGAGAGCTGTGAGGAAGTATATACACCATATAGCCATGCAAGATAGTGGAAGCACAGACAGGCGAGCCTGAAATGGGGCTGGGTAATCCTTTCTCAAGGATTTGAGAAGGAGAGTTCGTGGTGGTTACCCACCGCCATGGACCCACAGAAAGCGTTGAAATAGTACAAATCTCAATAATTTTGAAGGAAAACTTGAGGAATTGGCAGCTAGCATCTCAGAAACACTGGGAGCAGAAGCCAATCCTTCTCTGACCAGTAGCTGCCTAGGCAGTGGCAATTCTTTGGATTTCATCAGCGTGGTCATGGGGAAAATGGGCAGTGAGCATATTAATGCTTATCCTGCTAGCCCATTAAATCCATTAAATCCTAGTTCTTGTTTGCATGTGATAATGATTCTGCTTTGTGATAATGATTTATGATAATTTTGATTAATTTTGATAAATTTGTGATAATGATTTGCATGCGATAATGATTCTGGAAATACTGGAGAGAGTCCAACAAAGGGCCACAGGGATGATCAAGGGACTAGAGCATCTCTCCTGTGAGGAGAGGCTGAGAGAGCTGGGACTGCTTAGCCTAGAGAAGAGAAGGCTCGTGGGGGGGGGACCTGATCAATGTATATAAACATCAGCAGACGGAGGTGCAAAGAAGACCCAGCCAGGCTCTTTTCAGTGGTGCCCAGTGGCAGGACCAGAGGCAGTAGGCACAAACTGAAACACAGGAGGCTCTTGTCTGAACATCAGGAAACACTTTTTCACTGTGAGGGCACCCGAGCACTGGCACAAGTTACCCAGGGAGGTTGTGGAGTCTGCTTCCATGGAGATACTCAAATACCATCTGGATGCGGTCCTGGGCAACCTGCTGTAAGTGTACCTGCTTGAACAGAGGGTTGGACAAGGTGACCTCCAGAGGTCCCTTCCCACCTCAACCACTCTGTGAGTCTGTGATACAAGCACTGTGCAGCCACAGTGAGGGCTCCCCCTGTGCAGGGCACAGGGCTGCTGGCGGGGCATCAGAGCAGCATGCTCAGCCGCATTGCACACATCATGGGTGTGACCTTGGCCTCGCTCACTGCTGTGCCCAGGCGCTCGCCCGGCCCCATTGCAGGTGGCCGTGCGCCCAGCTGCCATGCACGCTGCAGCCATCACCCTTGAAAAGCCCGGCACTGAAGTATGCCAGCTCAGTCCTGCGCACTGCAGCCCCAATAGTCACTGCTGCCCTCCTTTGGTCCTCACAGACCAGAAGCATGGACTGTCTTTGGCCATTGTCTCTTCCCAGTGTCTGCAAGATGGTCTGTGCAGTCTTGCTGCGCTTGGGCGCGTTTGTCAGCTTCGTGGAGCGGACTGCCCGTCCCCAGGACACCGTGCAGGAGCAGCAGGCATGGGGGCGGCACACTGACTCGGGGGCTGAGGGCGGTCCCATGCATGTGTGAGTCAGCAGAGCTCTTCGGAGCACTGGCGTAACTGTACCACGGTACCGCAGCCAGCAAGCTCTGATTGCGCCCCGCAACCCGACGTGCTCACGGCTGCCCTTGTTGGATCGGAGTCCGGCAGGCGCCACAGCTCGAGGCTTCACGCATGCGCAGCACCGCCCACCGTGGGTGCCCTTGCGCGCTCAGAGGTTGGTGCTGCAGGCAGTCGGATGACGCATGTGTATTTTCGTTCAGGGTGCCCACTCTCTTTTGCGCTCTGGTACTGAAGACCGTCCCATCGGGCATGCGGCACCTCATCTGATTGGCCCACTCCACCGCGTGAGTTGTACGCGGCGGTGCGGCTTACGCATGCGCAATGCGAGTGGCCGAGCTCACCGCTGCCTTACCGCGGGTACACGTCAGTACTGCAGCCAGCCGGTTTACGCATGTCCAGAAGAGCCTGCGGCGCTCTGCTGTTGTCGCTTGAGTACGCCCTAGTAGTGTAGACGCCCGTAAGGCGCATGCGCATTTTGGCCGGCGCCGCCAGGACTGCCGCCATCAGACTCCCGCATGCGTAGTGCAGCATCCGGGCGCCGGCGTGTGCATCGCTGCTCGGCGTGCTTGGTCAAGTTCTCCGGTGTTTCGGTAGCAGGTAAGGTAGCGCTCGTCCCGGTGCACGGTGACCGTCAGCATAGCCTATCGTTGTTCGTCGGTGTTTCTCCGTGTCGCCGGGGACTGCCGCCCCCCACGCTGCTCGGTGGCAAGCACGTACGGGGATGGCGTCCGGCCGGTCTCTGCTGCCCCTGGTGCCGCGGTGTAGTCGCTGCTGCGTGTGAGCAGCCGAGGGTGGGGAGGGGGCGGTCGCACAGGCTGCATTGCGCATGCGCGAGCCGGCTGGCCGCAGTACCGCCCCGCGCTCACCGTGGGGCAGCAGAGCGCGGGGCCGGCTGTAGCGCCGCGAGGGCGCCCCATAGCGGCGAGCAGGGGCGCGTGTCCCCTCGCCGGCGGCCGCGGGTTGCCCTGCGGTGTGGAACGCCGCTCCGCAACCACTGCGCTCACGGAAACGCTGGGAAATACCTCGGTGAAAATGTTTGCGCTGGTGTTTTAGAAGAAACCAGCGTGGGCCACATTGTGCTGCCTGTATGCAGCTACGTGACATTTACCACCCACAAGGTACAGAAGCGTGGCTTTGTGTTGTCTTGTCTAGTTTAGAGTTCTTCATGTGTGTTTTAGTGCATTTGCCTAAGGTCCTAGGGCTATCTTTTGGTCCCTTTTTTTTTGGTAGTAACAGGTGATTTTCCTAATCTCACGACACCAACAAGAGGAATGTAAACAGCACTTGCAGTGTGAATCATCACATTGACATTCATAGTTTATATATGTGCTGCATTTTTAGAGGAAATGAACTAATATGTTTAGTCAGTTGCTTTTGAAACAGTTTTGTGTTCTACAATGATGAATCTTGAAAATAATGATGTGTGTCCTGTAGTAATGCTAGTACTGAAAATTTTGCAGGTGTTCCCTGTAAGCTTCTTTGGTGCTGAATTACAGACACATTTAAAAACTATCAACAAACCATTTTGTGGAGAAGGAAGAAACACATACCAAAGAAACGTACCTATGTGTGAAATTCTCAGACTGGGCAGCTTGCTATAATTATAGACAAATCCTTAGGTAATCACCTGAACCATACATCATCATACATTGCAGTCATATGGAAATAATACAGTTGTTCTTAAAAAAATTCTTTTTGTGAGGAATTATAAGCAAAGTTTTCTGTATCTTATTAAGGCAAGTCAACTGCAAATACAAATAAATACGTAGTTTTACACCAGTACTTTAAAATGGAGGATAATAAAATATATGCAGTTGACTAGAGATGACTATTTGGAAGAAGTCAGAAGGGAAACCTGACCTTTGTAAGTACTCATCCTTGTGCTATAGACACTATGTGGAAACCGGATACATGAAAATTATATTTTAGTGAGACTACAGTATGGTAACTTGCTGGATTCACAAAATACATAGAAGCAAACTAAACAGATTTTCAAGATTCATTTTGGTACTTGGCAAAGTTCTGTGTTAATTTATGCAAAAATGTAATTTTTAGTGTGAATGCCATTATGTTATGACAATTATTTTAGCGTCGTGAAGAATAGATTAAAATTGTGATTTCTCAGGGTTTTTACAGTTAGGAGCTGTAATTTAACTGAAAGTATGCTAATTACAGGTAGATCCCAAGCTGCATGTTAGAGGCTTATTATTAGTTTTCTTTGAATAGCAGATTATTAAAGATGTTTTATTCTATATTGCCATTCAGAGTATCCTAGTATTAAATATAGGTGGTAATATTATTACTGTCACACTAAGCTTGTGTAATTGTGGTCATCATCAGACCCTAAATAAATACTGAATTTTTACTCATATTAATTTATGGAAGCCATTAATGTTTTGAGTGTACAGACAGAAATTATTTTGTGAATGAAATTGTTCTTAATACAAAACATATTACTTGTAATGCATACTCATCTAATTGTAGTGAACTGTTTAAAATTGTTAACACTTTTCTATACTATAGCGTTTATACAATGGTTTACAGAAGTCATGGAATTACTTTTATTACCAACATGGAAATAAAATTTTGATCTTTATTTCTGAGCTATATTGTGTTTAGAGACTCAAAAATTTACAGAAATGTTTTCCTCTGCAGTCTAATTATGGCACTCCTAATCATTTCAGGGTTTCAACCACTGGGATTGGCATTTACTGTTTGGGTGGAGAAAGAGGTCTAACTATTATACAAAGAAACTGATTCAGCAGAACGGTCCACAAGACAGAGGCTGTCAAAGTAATTAAAACATAATCACTTTTCCATTCCATTCTTCTCTGTACCACATGTCCTAAGTAGGACAAAATGTCCTACTGGGCTGGAGCTGTCGTCCTAAGTCTATACCAGTATCCTGTCCCTAACAGTGGCAACGGGAGATGCTATTTAGGAGGAGCACATAAGTCTCGCCTCTTTCTGCAGTCCATTCCTCTCATGCCCTCCATGAGATGCTAGAAACTGCAGCCTATTTAGGCTCACCTTATGCAAGATGGTAGCTTTGTACCTTTCCAACTCAAAACTTTGTCCTTCATAAGATGCAGAGAATGTGACAGCATACAGTACTGAGGATGTGGATTCACCAAGGTTTTCTGGAGATGTGAAACAGTAGCTTCTTGTCCTGTTGCCATCCATATCCTTCCTGGTAATGCCCAGGACTTTTTCAGACTTTTTTTTTTTTTTAGCCCAGCAGCCACTGCACATCTGGCAAGGCAAGTACATTAAAGTCGGTTACTAAAAAGTCTCAGCTGACATGCTGTCCTTGCATGAGAAATTMAATAATGAAGGTGAGGATAGCGTGGTGGGAACAGTGCCAACAAGGTGGAAGGAGAAAGACAGACAGACAGACATGCACACACACACGATAAAGCTGTAGAGATGCATGCCTTATGGTCTTCCACTTGCCTTCCCATACACCCCAGGGCCTTGCACTTGCCCTGCAGGAACACCTTTTTCATCTAGGTGCACCATAGGGCTCTCCGGTTTGCTTTCCAATGTCCTTAAAGTTGGAGGCATCCTGTGGCCTCTGTTTGCATTTTGATGTGCCTGAGAACCCTCAATTCACATTTTGGTTGGGTTGCCCCCGAGCCCTCCATGTGCCTTCTGGTGAGCCTCCACGCCCTGTGTTTGTCCTGCAGTGGGCCACAAAGTTCTCCATTTAGATTTCTTCCCTCTCCCACAGTTTTCTGGGTGCTTTTTGGTGTTCTCCATGATCAGCTGTTTTCCTTTCCTTTTCCTGTTTGCCCCAGGAGCCCTCCTTTGCTTTTCTGTGCCCCAGAAAGGGGGCCTGCAGCCCATTGCTCCAGGAGCCGACTGACCAACAGTTCCCTGCCGGACTGATGAGTGCGGCTCTGGGAACGACTGCCAAGGTGTCCTGGGGCAGGCTCCAAGCCCCAGAGCAGACCCACTCCCTGGGCTTATTAGGTGCATGACTGAATAAACACTCAAGCACAAAGGAGACACACATCTCCTTTGCCCTGACGGCTGCGTTTGCACTCCCTTTGCACTGGGCGAGGGGCTGTGACAGAGCCCAGGGGAGCAGGTGCACTGTGGGGGTCGGGTGATGGCCCCCTGTTCCTGCCGGGCTCCAGCTGTGGGCCGGGGCTGGAGGAGCCCTAGATGCGGGCAGTGAGGCTGATGGCGACGGCCGCTCCGTGTAAAGGGGTGGCTGCAGGGGGCGGGGCGGGTGCTGCCCTGCCCCGGCTGGCCGTGGAGGGGCCGGTGTGAGCCAAGGGAGGAGCAGAGTGGTCGCTGAACGTCGCCGGGCTGCGGCTGCACCCAGTGAGGTGAGTGAGGTCGGACGTCCCTTGGACCGCGAACGTGCCGGGGCGCTCGGGGCTCACCGGGGGTGGGCTCTGAGTCCGGTGGCAGCACTGCGCGATCGATCGGCAGGTCCCGGGGAGCGCCCCGAGGAGGTGGCGCGCCGTATGGGAGCCGGGCGGCGGGAGCTGCCCAGAGCCGCGCTGGGGGCTCGGCGGGGCGTCCGGGTGCGTCGGCGGGGTGGGGGTGTGGGGGAACGGTGTCCCCGCAAGATCAGAAAGCAGGGAAGGCTGCCTCTCGCGGCGTGCCGGGAGCTGTAGTCCTGGGGCACGGGGCTTCCGGTCGGCCATGTTGGCTTCCCGGAGCATGCCGGGAGTTGTAGTCCTCCGGCACTCGGCTGCCGGGCGGCCGTGCTGCGTTTGCCAGCGCGTGCCGGGAGGTGCAGTTTTTGCGGACTTGGCGGCCGGGCAGCCGCGTTGCTCTCGGGCGCGTGCGGAGCGGCGTAGTCCGCGACGCGAGGTGTCGTTTTGTTTCCGGTTTCGTGTGGTTTTCTGCGGGCTTCCAGCTGCGGCCACTCCCCGACAAGCGGTGCTGCAGGGCGCCCGAAAGCGCGGTGGCGCGCGCCGCCGGGCGAATGAACCGCTGTACTGCACGTCGAACGCCGCGCATGCGCGGTGGAGCGCGACGCCAGCCTCGCTGCTGCCTCCCGGCGACGAAAATTCGGTACTGCAGCTCGGGAGGAGCGCATGCGCGGTGGCGCCCCCGTGCTCCACGCTGCCGTCCGCCGGTAACGGCAATGTGATACTGCGGTGCCCGCGGCGTCGTGCCGCCGCGTTTGTTGCTGCCGCCCGGTAAGGAAACGCCGCTGCCGCCGCACGTGCGCGGTGCCGGCTGGCGCTCGGCGCGCAAAGCGCGGAACTGCAGCGCCGGTGCCGCCCCTGGTCAAGCGCCGCTCGGCGGGTGCTCGCTGCTGGTGCCGCCTCGTGGCCGAAATGCGGTATTGCAGCCCGGCGTTCGCGCGCCGGCTCTGGCCCCACCGCATGCGCGGTGCCGGGGAGCAACATGGCGGCGCGCCGGGCGCGGGTCCCGGCGGCGGCGGCGGGTGTCCTAGAGCACCAGTGAGGCGAGCGAGCCCCTTTGGCGGGTGCAGGGGTGTCTCCTGCCCGCTGGCCTCCTGGGGGTGGCGGGCTGGGGACCTTCAAACCGCCCACTGCGGCAGGCTCCCGATCCGCTGGAGGCGAGCCGGGTCAGGGCAGCTCCAGGGAGTTACCCGAGAGCTGATAGAAGGGAAGAGGGGAAGAAGGCGGACATTCCCCAGGCGCAGACGCCGGGTGCCTCCCCAACTCGCCAGAGCTCCCCCTGAGCCTCCCCTGGCCCCACTCGCCCCGTGCAGCTGCCCCCAGCTCCGGCACCTCCCCTGAAGCCTGTCCCGTAGCCCCAGGCCGCCCCCAAGCCCTGTCGTGATGGTGGCAAGCTGGCCCTCAATGCATCCCCAGAAGCCCCTGCGGAAGGAGGGGCTCTGGCCAGGGGCAAGCTATGGTAATAACGGTCGCTGCAGCTTCTTTCCCTCTCCCAGTGGCCACGATGAGGACGCAGTCGTCTGTTCCTCCCTTGGGGATGCCATCAACTGAACCCGCCTCAGGCTTGCGTGGATTGTCTCTGCCTGGCCTCGCTCTCCTCATGGTGTGGGGGCAAAAAGGGACAGGCAGAGCACTTACTGGCTGTGGACAGGAGCTGCTGTGGCTGAAGCTGGAGAGGCCAGAGAAAGGTAAAGAAGAAGAAATCRAAGGCCATCCAGCTGGCAGCTGCCTCCCGCTGCAGGCAAGAGAGAGCCTGCCTCTCTGGGTGAGGAAGGATCCCTCATCGTAGTCTGCAGCAGGCCAGGCCACCAACATGCACTGCAGGGTCTGTATGTGTCACCAACAGCGTGGTATTGCCACATAGTGCGCAAGTGAGCAAGGGTACTTGTCTAGGAAGCCTCATCTCGTAAGACCTGTGAGACACCCACAGCCCACAGAGCTGTGTTCTCTTAGGTGAAGCACAGCCAAGTGACTGGAGTTACAGAAGAGGAAGGGAGGAGAGAAGGGGAAAGAAGCATCTGAACTGTCAACGTCTCCCAGCAGCAGTGAGAGCTGTGGTGAGTGCCGGGCCCTCGAGGCCCTGTTGCCCCTCTTGTGCGTCCTGGTACCTCCCTGCCCCTCCCCTGGACCCCTCTCTTTCCCACACTGCTATGATTTTTTTTTTTTTTTTTTTTGCTTTCCTCTGTCTCTTTTCTCTATTCTTGTGTCCTGCTCCCTCTCCCTCTCTTTTTTTCATCCTCAGTCTCTGTCCTGCAGCCTATCGCTGCTTTTTCCTTTTCCATCTCTTTGTCTTGATCTGCATCCATCTCTTTTTTTTCCCCACAATTTCTCTGGCCTGTTCCCTGGCATTCTTTTCCTCTCTGCGCCTGTATGTGCCGCTACATGTCCCTGCCTTCCTATCTCTTTCTCTCCTTCGATCTCTCTCTCTAATCCCTTTGTCTTGCTCACTGTCGCTGGTTTTTTCATGCTGTATCTCACTGTCCCCGTCCTCCTTCCTATTCATCTCTTACTCTCTCTGACCCTTTGTGCTGCACCCTGTCCCCCCCCCTTTTTTTTTTGTCCTCTGTCTCTCTGCGGGGCTCCTAATACCTCTCTCTGGTTCTCCAACCCCCTGTGCTTCTCACAGTCTCTTTCTCCCTCGTTATTCTTGTCTGTCACTCTGTCTTGCTTCCTGTCCCGTCGTTTCTCGCTATATCCCTTTGTCCCACTCCCTGCCCATATTCATATTCCTCTCTGTCCTGTTGACTATCCCAGATTTTTTTCTCCATCTCCATCCTGCTGCTGCCCTCAGTGGGCGGGGCGGGGGCGGGGCGGGCGCAGAAGAGCAGCGGCGGCGGCGGCTGGTGAGGTCCCTGAGTTTCGTTCCGCTCGGGACCGTGGGGCAGCTGGAGCCGCGCCGGGGCAGGTGGGGGGCCGTGGGGCCGGGAGCGTTATGGGGCTGTGGGCTCCGCGGGCGGGTCCGGGCTGTTCTCCTGGGGCTGGTGGGGGCAGAAGCGGCCGCGGGCCGGGCGCTGTCCTGGGGTTCGTCGGGGGTTTTGGGGCCGAGCCCGTGTCCGGCCGGGGGGAGCAGGGCCAGCCCCGTCCGGCTCTCGGCTGCTCCTCGCTGGGGCCGGGCAGCCTCTGCCGCTCCCGGCGCGGGTCGGGCAGCGGCGGCCCGGGGGGCTCCTGCGGCGCCGGGCGGGTCCCGGTGCCCGCACGGGCGGGGAAGGGCCCCGGCTGCTGCCGCCGGGGATTCCTGGAGGCGGGCTGGGCCCGGCTCCCCGCGGGGGTGTTTCAGCCCGCGGGGTTTGGGGTGCGGGGCCGGCGGTGCTGGTGATGCCGGCGAAATAAAGCCTGAAACAGCAATAGCAAAGCGATGCCCGGTCTGTGCTGGTGCTGCCCTGTAGAGGGGTGGGGCCGGGCCCTCCGCAGTTCCCCAGCACTCCCCAAAACTGCATGTGGGGCCCTGGGGGTGCAGGGCTGTGGGGAGACTATGGCCCCCCCCCCCCCCCCCAGCATTGCACATGGGGACTGCAAAGGGGGTCAGGAAGCAAACGGGTGCGCTGGTTGGGGCCTGAAAATGGAGAGCAGGTCTTCTGTTCCTGCGGCTCGAAAAGAGGCTCATGTGGCTGATTTTGGGGCTCAGAAACAGACTGAGTTGTGTGTTTTCAGGACCTGACAGAAGGGGACTAAGTCGTGTGGTTTTGGGCTCAGGAACAGAGGTCGAGTGCTGCATTTTTGGGACTTGAGAACAGATTCGGCAGCTGGGTTTTTGGGCTCGGAAATGGGCACTAAGTGAGCTGGTTTGGGGGCCAAAAGCAGAAGCCAGTTTGGCTGTTTGTGCAGGGGAGTGGGAGGGCATGGGGGGCTGTGGGGGAAAGCAGGGGGTGGGCAGGGTGCATGGATCCTCCCCAGAGGTGGGGGTCTGGTCCTGTCGGACCCCGAAGTTCTGGAGGCTGGCATGCACCAGGCCGAACTCCATGTCTGAGGTGGTCTCTGGGTGGAAGGATGCTTTTCAGACCCCGCACGCCCTCTTTGAGTCCAGCTCTTCTTCATACGCTGCTTAGAATAGTTAAGTAATTAGTCATACAAACTAATTAATATTTATACAATGTACAGCTATGATGTTTAATAGTAATACTCAAGTTATGACAGCGATTGATTCATGACCTTGTCAAAAGCCCAGACTGTTGCAAATAGCTGGAGCTTGTAAGGAGAAG
This sequence comes from Phoebastria nigripes, assembly GCA_035582835.1. Lineage (NCBI taxonomy): Eukaryota > Metazoa > Chordata > Aves > Procellariiformes > Diomedeidae > Phoebastria > Phoebastria nigripes. The sequence goes on along the minus strand of JAYKAV010003266.1, from coordinate 21,336 downwards.
GAGCTGAAATCAACTGAAGCTCCAATTAGCCAGAACTGTAGCAAGCAGGAGCTGGAACGAGACGGGGTGTCTGCTGTCTGGAGCATGCGTTAGCCAGAGTCAAAATTACCTGCTGCTGTAGTGAGCAGGAGCTGCAATTAGCTGGAGTGTCTATTTGCTGGAGCATCCGTCGGCTCGACTGCACTCCCAGCACGGCTGAAGAGCAGCCAGGCGCAGGCAGGGCTGTCTCCAGCAAGCAGCTCCGAGCAGCAGGGAGGCGAGTCGTCCTTCTGCCAGTGGGGAGCCTGGCCTCTTCCCTCGGGGATTAAATCCATGCCACGTGCCTCTCCCAGTGTGGAGGGTCTCTCCCGTTCCTGTTCCCAAGGGCAGAAGTGGGGTGGGGATCCCCTGGCTCTCCTGGGGCAGCCCCGCTGCGAGGGGGCGTGGGCGAGGCAGCAGCACGAGGCATCGTCTTCTCCCCAATACCTGGCAAAGGGTAGAGAAACTGGCCGGTCGGAGCTCCCGGGGTGCGCAGCCCGGCCCCGCTGGGCCCTTCTGGCHGAATCCTCCCCTGTCTTTTCACCGTTGGCTGGGTGTRRCAAAMRGGTTCRTTTTTTGCCTCCTCTTTTACCAGCGTCACCTTCTGCGTCMCGTGAAGAAAATCCTGCATGGTTGATTCCCCTTGCTGCTCAGGTAATCGCACGTATGGGGCTGGGGGAGCGGGGAGAAACATTTGCGAGTTCAAGGACACTACAGATACTCCACATCAAACCCAGAGAAAAGGCAAATTTGCTGCCAGTGCAGAAAAGCTGATGAACAATTGCAGTTAACAGAGCATGCCCTGTTCCTGAATTGGTCCCTTGGTAGTTACGAATGTTTTCCTTTCAGGTAAAAGGACAAACTTTGATCTATGATAAATTGAGAGCTGCCTGTTACCTTCTTCAGTGTGAAGTGTTTCTCTTCTGTTTGTTCATGCTAATTTTACGGTCAAGGTGGAAATAGCCTTTTATTTTTATATGCAAAACTAAATTTTTAGTAATATGTGGTGTCAGTATAGTTAATTTTTGAGCACCTAGATGCCAGTAGAAATGTAATGAATGAAACATGATGGAAACTGATGTTTAAACTTGAATGTTTAATTCAATTTTTTTTTATTGGAGTGTTGATGGCATATTGTTCTGTGGCTCAATCCACATTCTGTTCTGTGGAGCCTTCAATCTAGGACTTTTATGTAAAAAAGTTTGTCCTTCCAAAAAAGAACTAGTCATTCACAGGACTGAGGTGTAGACTTGGAGAGTCTCTTAAGTACATGATCAGAATTAAAGCCAAATTTCACTTAATGTTGCTGCTGTTTGTCTTCACTTTCATTAATTTCCCCGCCATTCCATCATGGTTGGGAGCTCTGAATCATAATTTTTTTCAGTCTCTAAAACATTTTTTTTTACCCAAGGAGACGCTACATTTAAAAGTTAATTAGTTTCTTCATGAAAGTGTCAGTCAATAAAATTAAGTTACGATTATTAAAACCACAAAAATGACTCCCATCTTACAGATCTGGACTATTTCTGAACATGTATTATCACATGCAGATGTCATTGGCGTACAGGTCATCTGCACTTCATGCAGTGACAAGACAATATGCTGAGACAAGGATGAGCTCTGAAAGGAAAAAAAGATACAATGTCATGGTTTTGTTTTGTTGTTGGTTTTTTTTTTGTGTGGTGTTTTTTTTTTTAAAGAGTGCAATGTTGACTGGTGGCAGCCTGCAGAGCTCTTTTGCTGCCTGACCTGTCCTTTTGTTCTCTGTCACTCCTCTTTCATGGCTATAATTTTCATTGGGATAATTTTAGAAGAGCAATTAAGTTGCTTGCCTGTGTAAATGTGCTGGTAATACCAGGAAGGTAAACGCTTGAACCAGTAGTGAATAACTTGGCTACAAGTAGAATTTCTGAAGGAGGAACAACGATAACAGGAAGCAAATAGCAAGTTAACAAAAAATTTGTGTGTGAAACACATCAAAGTTTTATTGACAAATGTTGTTTGGCAATATGTTCCAAATGGCTATTTTTGGTAAACATAAACTTTTGGGAAATTCAGGGTTGTGTGTGGCAAAACATGTCCCTCTGTTTATGTGTCCTGCTACCTAAATGTCCGGTGGCAGGGCTGTTGTTCCCTACTCTCAATATTGCCACAGTAGTGCTGCAATATTTAGACCTAACAGATGGTTTAGGAATGGAAGGAAAATGCCTGTTGTCTGTAAGGGCTATGAATGCTGACCCTTTTCTCTGTCTGCTGCTTTCTGTGCACGCGGTGAAGCTGTTTTATTTTTCTCCCTTGTTCCCGGTCTAAATATTTCTGAAGCTGTTGCTGCTGTGGGTTTGCAATTTGTGTTASTACGTTTTTGTGGAGTTCTAGTTATGGATCACTTCTACTGTGGCCAAGTGTCAAGATACGGTTTTCAGTTTAAAGCTTCAGAAACTACAGTCATTGAAATCAGTAACTCGCAGTGTAGGTGAAACTGATCTTGCGCATGCAGCTGTGCTCACGGGGGTGCTCAGTGGCCCCTCATCAAAACAGCAAGGTGTGTGTGGACATCTGTAGGGTTGTGCTCTGGGTCTGGGAGCGTTATGTATTTTTGCTGTTGGAAGATGGACTAGAGCGTGTGCCTGTTCAATCTAAGGACAGTCAAAAGCTGGGAGGGACCCTAAGCAGGTTTGGTGGCACAAGTGCAGTTTTAAAAGATCTTGACCGCTTGGAGAAACAGCCTGGAAAAAATTGTTCCTTTTTTGCAACGAGGCAGTTTACCAGGACAGATGGGTTGCTGTACTCTTTAACAAAAATACTCAACTTGGGATGTATAGGGTGGGGAAATCTTAGCTATACGTAGGCTTGCGAAAATGTATGTAGGTATCTGTGTCTGTCACCTGCATGTATCTATGAAAATGGTTCTAGTGAAACTAAAGCTGCCAATGAGTCAAAAAAAGGCACGGTTGTCTTAAAAAATGCAAAAGCTCTAGTGGCCTGTATCGAGAACTGTGCCAAAGATAATGCAAAATACTTTTTCCTCCACTCAGTTGTAGTCTTCACAAACCTTCACAAAAAAAAGGAAGCTTTAGATTCCTGCCCAGGTTTATGCTGAAGGGTTTTTTCCTCTCTCAGCACAGTGTCGACCATTTCACCGTCGTCGCCCTTTGTTCTGCCATGAAAGTACAAGACGGATGGAAAGGATCCACAGTGGTCTGCGAGTACAAGGTACATCTACGGCGTGTGTCTGCCTCTTTCCTAAGGTACTCGTAATATGGACTTCAAAGTTAATGTTAAGAATGTGCCAACTCTCCTTCTGTAGTTTTTCTATGAAATATTTTATCACACATACTAGAAATAAGATAAGGTCTGTTCTGGAGCATGTTATGCCTATGCAAAGCTTACTTCCCTCCGTCTATTTTCYCTTCCTGAAGGCGTCATCTTCTGTTCCTGTGCGCTTACTATTAAATGATGCTATGAAAATAATTTTGTACTACCAGAGGGAAGAAACTGTTTGTTCAGATGTTCAGAAGAAACAGACTTTGTTTTTGTGATGAAAGCTTTATGCCTTTTCAGTCAATAAGTTTTTCAACTRTCTTRCAGGAGTACTCAAACCTTACTGAGATACTAGCATCTGCACTAAAAGCAATCAAGGTCAAAGAGGAGGCATGGACAGAACGGGACAAATCGGCATCGCTTCCGTGTGTTTTCCAGGCTTTCCCAAGAAGCATTAGCAGCCTTGTAACTAGTGGCGGTGAGTCCTGAAGKGGTTTTGGTGAGTTACTGCTTCAATAATGTCCTTTTTCCTTAACCTACAGTGTGTAATTTTTGACTTTGGTTGGAAAGAGATTTTCCAGAACGGAAATCTTTCTCAAAGAAGTTGCATTTTATGAACTTGCTGTCAGAGCGGCTCTTCAGAGATGATGTGCTTGGCAGTAGAAGTCATCAGCAACAAGACTTTTCACTCTCTTTAAAAACCAGTCCGTTCCTTTCCAAAGACCCAAGCACAGCACGTCTTCCAATAGTTGGTGGCATCACTGGTCTTTGGTTCTCAGTTGTAACAGTCGAGATATCATACAAACGTGTTCCTCTGCATGCTTCAGTACAGCCAAAAGCATGAGCAAATCTGCCAGTCCTTTTTGGTAGCCTGATGTATGGCAGCACTGGGGATCTGATTGCCACCCCACCCCCCGAAAGTAAAACCATATGGGGGATCTCTTATCTCCCTGATTTTTCTGTCATAAATGAAACTTTAAAAAAAAAAGTTAGAATTGTGTAATTTACAAACTGACTTGCGTTGTTTAAACTGGAACTGCCAAGTAGCTGTAGCATACGATTTGTTAGGTGTATTTAAGCAGTTAGGTGTCTGTTCTAAGTGTTTAAAAAGAGAGGCAACTGAATGTTACGGGGTTTTTCCCCGATATTTTGATGGAGTGCTCTGAAGTACTTTATTTCTGCCTCGCTGTCAGTGGCGCGTCTCCCTGGCAGTTCAGTAGCATCTCTCTCGGTGCAGATGTCCCTCCTAATGGYGTAACACACAAAAAAACCCCTAGTCAAATTATAACTGTGTATTTTGGAGACAGATAATTTAATGGTATCAATTCACGGCTATGCAAGTTAAATTATGCAAAAGGAAGATCAAATACTTTTATAGTATAAGTATTTTTATTGGATGTGTATAAAAGTACGCACAGCTTTTTAGCATAGTGAATGAGTGAGATTTGTTCTTTATTTTTCATTTTTCTCTTTAAAGTTTCGGCTTTATCGACCAAGCAAGCAAGATGTGCGGCAGCAGCGCAAGGGCTGTAGCTGTTGTGGTGGATCCGTAAGCGTAGATTCTGATGACGGTACAGCCTTGTCCTGCAGCCTCACGGGGTTATCTCCCTGCAGCAGYGCTGTAAGGAAGGGACGAGGCGTTTTCCAACACCAGCACGAGTGTTTACTTTTATGCTTTGTGTTTGGAGCTGACCTGTTTACCTAGAACCCTCCTCGAGCTCAACTACTATCCTATTCCTTATTCTGACCGAATTCCTCTACTTCCTTCTGTGCTATTTTTTTAATATGCTGAAATACAACTTGGGATTTTTGTTTTTCAGGTGTCGTCTTGTAAGYGTCTCGTGATGCTCAGTAGATACCCCCCAGCCCAGGTTTGCCTGCAGGTCGTTAAGCACACTGACGATAAGGGGCCAGCCCTGTGTCTGGGGGCTCCCGGCTCAGTCTCCAGCGGGTGCCCCGTGGGCGTGGCAGCGAGGGCTGTCTGGTGGGGGGAGTCCAGGGCCAACAGGGACCGGGGGCGTTTGTGGCGCTGGGGAGCCCGTCCCAGCGGGGGAGCGGAGGGGGAACGTGGCAGAGCTTGAGCGAGAGACGTGGCACCGTCGTCCTGTGGCACGCTGCCCCTGTGCCGTGGGGCAGCCGCCAGACTGCGGGACAGGGGCTGAGGGGGCTGCAACCCTTTGGGGGGCCGCCCCCCCCTTTATTTTTCTAGCGGAGCTCCCCTTTTTTGGGGGGGGTGTACATAAGTAAATGGAATTATTAAAGTAACGGGCTGCCGGTTGGGGCTGTTTCCCTCGTTTTGTGCCTTTTTT
>JAYKAV010003153.1:378325-454690 GCA_035582835.1 Phoebastria nigripes | reverse complement strand
CTCTTAGGTCCCCTCCTTCTGCCTGGTGGCAAGAGGGCAGGGGATCCTCTGCTTCTTGCGGAGCCTCCATCTGCTGCCTTTGCCTCAGGGATGGTAGGGTGTGGCTCCACCAATCTATCTCCCTCTCACACTCCCTGATACTCCTTAACCTTTCCACTTCCTCCCTCAGCTCTGCCACCAGGCTGAGCAGATCATCCACCTGGTCACACTGCACACAGGTGTTGTCTCTGCTGCCCTCTGGTACTGGTGTCTGTCTGCCTTCTCTTCCAGTTTTGTCTTTCCATATACAGCTTTCACAGTAGACAAGCTCATTTCCGTCCATCCCACTATTCCCACCCTGACTACATGTATTGCCGAACTCGAGTTTCCTTTGGTTTCTGACACCCCTGTGGGTCGGGTCTGCCACAGCCTGCAGTCTTCGCATTGGCCAAGCAGTTCCCTCCTCATCTTCAGGGACTTTTTCTTCAGGTACCTCACCTCTAGCTGTTCTTCCTGAGACTCCTGGAAGTGTCTGCTCCAGTGTTTCTGCATGCGAAGGTGGGACTGCAACTCTCCTTCCCAGGTAGTGAAAGGCACGGTTCAGTGTGTTTCACAAGGAAGCAGAGCTCCAGTTTCAGCAGGGGACAGTAGCATGACTCTGCCAACCTCAAATGGAAGTGAAACAGTCCTGGCATTGCCTACAGCTGCAGAAGATACAGGTAGCTAAGCCTAGCAAGGTGGAGAGGAAAGAAAATGAGAATAGAGTCTAGGACTGCCCCAAAAAGCCATACCTAGAAAGTTAGGGGAAAAAGCAAAGGAACAGAAGGCGGCTGCAGAAACACCTATCTCACCAACGTGCTGGAGAAGGTGCAGCTCAGACGGGCTCTGCTGGAGCACCAGATCGCCTCCAGCGCTGTGCAGCCAAGGGGAGCAGAAACAGCCCCAAAACTATGGGATATGATGACATACCATGGACAATGTGCAGCAAGCACAGGGCTTTCCTGCCTAGACATGGCCTGGCCCAGGGACTGTGGAAATGCTGCTGGAGAATAACCAGAACGCTCCGCCGCTGATCGCAGACAGCCCGGGGCAAAGCAGGAGAGCTGCAGGGTCTGTGTTAGTCACCAGCAAGATGCAGCTCAAGGGACGAACGCTGTTTACACACTTCTCTGAAAATAACTGGCAAGGTAATTACACATTAGGAAACACCAAGCTGAATGCTGCATGCTGAAACACGGCACTGCACAACGAGAAGAGAGGTCAGGCCGTAAATACAAATACATACAAATATCTCTATGTATGTAGAGATACATACGCCCTGATGTCTCTCAGCACTACGCAACACCACGTTTCAGCTGATGCGGTGTATGTAGGCTGCAACTTTTTTTCTCCTGAAGCACAGGGCTGGAAAATCTAGCTTCAGTCTGTGCACAGATTACCTCCTGTGCCTCTTGTGCTATTAAAAATAGTAGTTGCAATTCATAAATATGTGGGGGAAAGAAGGGAAGGGGGGCCCTCACAAAAATATTATGCGAATGCCGAATTTCTATAGATTTACATAATCAGCCAAAAGGCAAGTGACTGCTCTATTAGTGATAACACTATTTTAATTACTATTTCTCTCTTCACTGAGTTGTGAAAGGGGTGATGCTTTTTTATGCCAGTGGAAGCATATGCAACATCTTACTGTTTACTTGTTTGCTCAGAGGAAAAATCTTATTAAAAAAAAATAAAATAAAATGAGGCACAGTCAAAACAATCTAGCCAGGGAAATGAAACCCAAAGGTGGTGCTTTTTCAAGCACATGAGAAGTAAATTGAAGTAAAAACAATCTCTTTCATGGGGAGATGGAAACAATTTTATTTGGGGGAATGTTAAAACAACCATATACAATTTGAACAAATACAACATAACAGTTTGTTCCCCAGGTTTTCTAATTACAGTATTTACAGGTTTAATAAGGCACTGGTTCTCAAAAAAGAACACAAATTAGTTTCTTAGTCTTTACATTGTCAACCTTTTCTTTAACAGAAATAACTTTGTGTTAGAGAAAGGATAGCAGTTGCTAGATGGCATCTCTCTTCCTTCGGGTTGGTTTTTTTTTCCTTCTTCTCCCACTTACCTATGCCATCTTATCTACACCACTAAGTCACTAAACTAAACTTCCTTCAGTGATTTACATTTGAAAACTGGATTTCCAGACCTGCAGGCACAGAAGCCACGATTATCTCTGCCACCGACTTCCAAGCCCTCATCAACATGCACTGTGAAACTACCAAAATCTGGAAGTGACATTAAAAGGCCACACCTGGCAAAATAAATGCACTGACCTGTAGTCACTGTACATGCTGAAACCATAATAATTACACGTTGAGTGTTACAGAAAGTCAACCATGCAGGCGGTAACTCGAATGTCACAGTGCTAGAACAAAAAACTTCCAAGCTTGCCTTAGGCTCTCTCTGGCCTTAGCAATATCCCTTTACAATATCATCGATTACAGTGAGTAGGAGATTTGAGGGCAAAATCTGGCCTTTCGAGTCTTGGGAGAAAATGGGCAGGCACTAGTTATACAACTGCAGACCCTTTGCTTTCTCAGAGGTGTGTCTCCTTATATGTATATAGATATTTATTTTCCTATATAGTACCGTTGCAGTGATTTGTCATTTATGCATTTTCATAAATAAATATTATGTTTTATTTAGTGCTTTATCATCCGTAATAGTTTATTCTTAATCCACATACTGGAGTTATTCCAGACTCCCAACTGAATATATATATATATATTTATATATATATAAAACACACATAAACTTGAACATTTAACATACACACTTTATGTAAGCTATCAACCAGTATCTTAGATCCCTTTCTTTTGGACCGAAAAAAGTAAGACTTGTTCAGAAAACTAGCGACTGGCCCTTTCTCTCACAACACACTGATGGCAGGTGCTGCGAGCATCGCGTGCCTCATGTCCACCAGCCAGCAAAGCACCCTCCAAAACACTTCTGGGGAGAGCCATGATAATATTAAAAACCAAACAAACATCTATTTGAGGAAAGCAGACATGAAACACAGCTAAACACGGCAGGGAAGAGGCATCCTGCGGCACGACCGCTTACCCAGGACCCGCAGGGACCAGGCTTGGAGGTGGGACTGCCCAAGCCTGCCCCGACCACTGCCAAAGTCAATGGTCCCATCCGCTTTGTCAGAGCCGAGAAACCCCAGTTCCTCGGGGCTGTGCTGGTTTTTATGAAAGGGCAAGAAGGTGAAAGGAGTGAGAGTAGAAACCCTGCGGCTCTGTTCGCTAAGACAAAAAGGTAAAGAGAGGCTGGGCTGTCCTCCTCATCATTTTGGGCCACAAATCTTCAAGCCAAGGCAGCCAGGGAGCGGAGCAAACTCCACTCTCAGCCATGCAAGTGTGCTGTTTATTAAGGACAGGGGAACCAGCATCGCCCCTCTTGGGGCCAGGGTTCGGTGTACTGTTAACTCTCAGAGATTTTCTTTTTGTATTGCTCGGTATTTTTGGGTACAGGCAGGGAAACTGCACTGCGGAAAAAGCACTCTAATTAACGAAAATCCTCTGATTAAACTTTTTACACCTATAATCATGGAGGTCTTGCTGGTTCTCTTGAACCTGCGCATTTTTCTCTGTTAGCTTGAAAGTATAAAATGGTAATTTTTCCAACTAGAAATACCTTCAGGGAGCCATGAAGCTAAACCCCAATATATACCTACCTACCACAAATAGATCAGTTTTGTCCAAAAAGGGAAAAAAGAAGCATTACAGAAATGCTAAATCCAGCACGGCAAATATTTCAGTTCTGAAATAGGCTTAGCATAATCAAAGCAGCATTTGTAAGGACTTATTTAAAAATTAAACTGAACACCATCTAGTGAAACAGGACACAGGCAGGCAAAAAAATTTAAAAAAATAAATAAAAGAAGGGTAAAGAAGGGTAAACCGGTAACTCCCATACAGCTCAGCTTTGATAACCTGACGAAGAACAGAGACCTGTCCAAAGAAAATACTTCATGGGGAATATTTCACCTCTCATTTCCCCTTCTGTAGTTTTAACATCGCAGCAACTGCTGCAGCCCTAGGAAGGAGGAATGGGGAAAGATGGTAAATACGTTTCCCATTGCTCTTCTCGTCTAGAAGCCCCTCTTGCTGGGAACCTCGATGCTACGCAGCCCCAGCTTGACGGCAGAGCCTGTCACTACAGCACGGTGGCTCCCAGAGGCTTCGAGGCTGCTGGAAGGCCACACGAAATAGTAAGGCAGGTGAAGCTTGAGCCAAATTGTTCGGTTTGTGGTGCCTTCGCTATGGCGGGAGAAGCGCTGGAGGCACTTGCCCACTGCCGGACGTGGTGCCCGGCTGCCACCACACAGCCAAGACCCAGGCTCCTTCCCTGTCGGCTTCCCACTGCGGCCAGGAGGCACCAGGTCTCCTTATGCTTAAAGAAAAATTACTGCCACCCCAAAAATGGAAATTTTTGAGATTTTCACTTTCCCTTAAAAAAGGGAACACAGATTATTGTTTTTTTTCCAACTATGGTTGTAGATGGATACCTCACTTTTACACACATGAAAGAGCAAGTTAATAATTTTTCCTCACAAGGAACCTCCTCTTACCCAGTGGTTGTGTATGTAGGTCACAGCAGTTTCAAATTTACCAGCGGATCCAAATGCATACGTCATTTCCACTCACACACAAAATACTTTATTTTGCAGTGGGGGGAAAGAAAGAAGAAAAAAAAAAAAAGAAGCCAAGAAAAGGGGCACTTGTTTACCATCATCCTGGTACCAACCCATCAGATTTCCTGGAAACGTGAAAAGCTTCTTCAAACAAACAAGTCACACTGAACCATATTGATAAGGCTCCCGATTATCTTAAACAAAGTATGACCTCCCCTGGGACAGGCCACCCACAGGAACCCGGCCGCCCGTGCTAACGATGGCAGGGACGTAATTGGGCTCCATCTCTGTACTGGGAGAACTGCTCACATGGGCAGGGCTATGGAAAGTCATCTCCGCAGGCAGGCAGCTTTTAAGACGGTTTCCATTACAGCTCCTCTGAGCTGCACAGACCCTCTCTCCCTTTTTTTTTTTTTTTTTTAAACGCTGGAGTGCAATAGTTTCTTTATAAATGAAAAAGTTGCTTTGCTTTCATTTTCAGCACAGTTTCTTCCAATTTTTTTTTTTTTAATGTAACAATATACATCTCTTTTACTTCTAACCAAAAGTTTTATTTTCATAAAATTTAAAGCAGTATCTTTTTAAACAATCAAAATAATAATAATAACAATAATAATAATAAAATAAGTGGCTTTCACAGAAAGCAACATGCATAATCTTAAACCAGTTACTAAAACTGTATTTCCCCGTGTAAACAAGGGCAGATGAGCCTCCTCCAATCATGTATGTCAAAATTCAGCTGATTTTGCAAAGGATAGTCTCCTCAAAAGCTGTCAAAGAAACTTACAGCTGCTCTTAAGCATGACTGCAATCAACGTACTTATTAGCGAAGACTTTCGATACCTCTTCAGGACTTCTGCCGACACGAGAAAGTCCGTTTCCATGGGCCTTCAGGAGAACTGCCTCTGGCCGAGTCAGAGTTTAATGTCCTGTGACTCTGACATTTTGGCAAGTGTTTTCTTGACCCGCAGGGCTGTAAGCCGGGAGGCGGGGTTGTGAGCCCAGCACTCCATCATCAGCTTCCCCATCTGCCGTAGGCACTGCAGAGAGAAACGGGAGAGAAAGTCCCACCTGGGTCAGCGGAAGAGGAGACTGCAGGTGGTGGCAATGCCGAAAAACTGAAGGGAAAAGGTCTTTTCTAAGGGCAGCCCATAAAAAGACAACGTGCTGGCTGGTATCACTTTTCAAGAGCTTTTGTTTTCTGTATATTAAGGCGAGTTCTCCAAACATGGCAATTACTCTTATAATTTATGACACGTTACAGTCTAGACTTGGCTGTACACTCCACAAAAGCACTTTTCTTATTTCCCCTTCCCCAAACCCGTGCAGCCTGACCTGCACAAGCATGGCTCTCTACAGCGAGCCCTTTGCTGTACAAATTCAGTGGAATTTGTTTTCCTCAGACAGCAACCAGCCCCCGGGGTACAGCCCAGTGCGAGCACGCACCCATGGCTCATGCCCACCCACCCCTGCCGGAAAGCTGCCTGCAAGCACCAGGCTCGGCTCTGCCCTGTCCTGCTCCATCCCCTGCTCGCTTCCGAAATATAGCCAGACCCTCCTCCGGCTCCCAGCAATAACTCTCTTGCTGACAGCATCTCAGCATTGCCTTTGCCATCCTGGAAAAGGAGCATACATCCCTGCTCTGCATCTACCACCTTCTTCCAAACATAAAGCACCACATAAGCCACCGTAGCCGGGTGATGACCCCGTCAGCCTATGGATTTACACTGCCTGAAGATTTGCTTGCTACAATAGGAAAAAAGTTTTCCATCTCATCCAACTTGCTCTCCATTTTCATGAGGCTCCTGGCCCAGAAGCAGTGCAGCCCCTGAAATGCATTAAGCATAAACACCACCAGCAGTGCCCAGACCAGCCTAATACATTTCAGATTAATGCAGATTTTTATAAACGTGTTTTGGTGATACACAAAGTTTTATGCACTAACAAGTTTGCCTCTCATCGCTAGAATGCCTGAAGTAGGATTGTCGATGATGTTAACCAATTAATCAAGAACAGTTATTTCAACGAGCCTCCCCAATCCTCAGTACGTGTGGTAGCAGACCAAACACACCCTGCGTGCCACCACACAAAAGCCCTTCCCGGGATCAATACTAACAGCGCTTCCGTCAGTGCTGCCACTCATGGTCTGAAGGCTCAGAAGGATTTGGCTAGGGAGAGGATGAGGCAGGCAAGTCTCGGCTAGATCTTCCCACACTGGCTGTTGCACAAGTCCTCAAGCCTCCCAGGGAGGTTGTTCTATTTTTCCCTCACATACCCAAATTGCCTACATCTCATGCCACCTAAATCTTTCATCTACCTGCAGAATATTCATCTACACACCACTATTCCCAAATGGCAGCTGTCTTCTGCGACTGTAGAAAACTTTACAGCATTAAACTGTACCAATTAACATGATTAATGACTCCTCCTCCATAGCATCTCGACAGCAGTCGGCAGGTTTGCCTGCGGTACCTCAACTGTTCGTCTCCAATCCCACGAGCACAACTTTCGTTACAGATGCTCAGCAGGGAGAGTTCAGATTCTCCCCCAGCCCTCTAACCTCCTCATTTTATTCTGGAAAGCATTTTCTGGATCCTACATCTCCTCTGAAAGGCCACATCTGTAGCKCTCTCTGCTAAAATGCAAAGAGGTACATGAGCACTGTTTTCTGTAAGATGTAAAGGGGTGAACGATCCATGCTCCTTGGTGCAGCCCAGCTGCTGTGGTCAGTACTATCGCATATCCATACTGTAAGAGTAAAACTTAATATCCTGTGCTCATGTTAGCGTAAAATCACGGTAAAATCGTATTTCCAAGCCTGCACACCTGTGATCACAGAAAAGCTGTATGCTCATTTCATTTTAAAAAGACAGGAGATATTTTCTTCTTTAAAGAAAAAAAGGAAAAAGGTTGGAATTACAGCTCACACATCAGTACATGCTGAAGTAGCTGCCAGTACACCAAGTACGCTGCCACTGCACTATACACTACAAAATAATGTCTCTTTCAAAATTTTTGGCTAGCCACTGATTTAATGCTATTAATGCCAGGAGCAGAAAGCAAAATGAGCGCAAGAGGAAAACAGAGACTAAGAAGTCTGAGCACAGCCTGCTTCCGCTGTGGGATCTGGTAGACAGCACACGAGGAACTCGCTTGCAAATATCGTAGGCTATGGCCCCTGGGGCTCTGAAACCTTCAGTGGGGATATCCAAGAAGATCGCGCTCCTTCCCAAGCCCTGTTACACCATGATGGTGCTGGCACCAGTGGTAAAACTTCTCCTCACTCAAAATGATGCAGAATTGGGTCAACCTCACTCACTCACTCTGATTAAAAACACAGGCTGCATTTTAAGAGGGACGATACCTCATCACTGCTCCATCTGTTGGGAAACGAAGGGCGTAGTCTCTTGATGCACACAATCTCCCGCATGTCCTCGTATGAGGGGTCGCTGGGCACAAGGTCATGGTACGGAAGCTGGTATTCCTCAACTATTCCTGAAAGAAGCAATTAGTGGCCCATCACTTGCAGAAGACACCTTCCACTACCCCTCTTCCCCTCTCATTTTATAACAGATTGACCATACTGTTTAACAATTAGATGTACTTCTCCTTAAAAGGACTTCCCTGCCCTAGAAGTTTATTCCACAGTCAAGTTCCAGTGTAACCATTGCTGTGTAAAGACTGGCCAAGTATCTTAATCTGAAAGCATAGCTGCTACTTGCCAAGTGAGACAGTTTCTACCACTGCTGTCCAGTCCAGCAATCCCCAGTAAGAAAGAACTATTAGCATAGGGCCCATATCAGAGTAATTTGGCAGAGAATTAACCTTGAATTAGGTCTCCTCTTTATCAGTGGACCTGGTATATATTAAAGGGCATTCCTGTGCCCTTTCAGAACATGGCAAGGTACCTTTCTTTGCGCACAGCAACGATGACAACAATGTTATATTTTACATTGCATCATTGCAATATACTTTACCAGTTTGTAAACACAAGGATCACATTGCTCATCAGTGAAATTCAGCTCCTCTAGGGTAAGCGTGGAGCATTCAGCACAATACTGCAGGCTTTAAAGACCCATAAAGTCTGGTGAAGGTAGCGTAGACCCGAAAGAGCCATGCTCTACTCTTACTTGCCACCAATCTGGCATGTAACCGCTGCCAAGTCATTTCTCTGCATTTCACTTTCCTCGGTGGCAAAATAGAGGTAATAACACCCATCATTTCTGCACTACACTGAGCTCTACGTGCAGAAAGCACACATAGCATACGCATACAAGGATGGATCTATGCCCCGAGTCTGCAGCTGGCTGCACTGCTTTATCTTTGCTCTCCTCACGCTTGAATGCCTGATATCAGAAGGAAATGAGGCACATCGCTGGTATGACAACAATGTAATAAGTGCCATTTCCCTCCGGTTTTTTTCTACTTGTCTTGTAAATAGATTATTTATTTTAAATAGTGGCACAGCATACCCCCAAATTGTTTGTCCTCCTGCTTCTATTGAACTCTAACAAAACAAAGAAATCACTATTTTCTTTCTGCTAAAATAGCTGAACGATCTATTTCAGTCCAGCAAAAATGTGTTGCCATTAGAAAAGGTCCATATTCCTTCTTCAGTGCAGGCATCCGCTGCCTTCAAAYGAGCCATTAAAATACAGTCTAAATCTCTGCTGTTGAAATAGCACTGACTGATGCTTTAAAATAAGTTTCAACAAGAGAACAGATATTAGGAGAGTTACCTGTATGGTTTATCCACATTCGTTTATTACAGAAAAACAATTACCCAGAGAAAAGGATGTAATGGAAGATTTGGGTTATAAATGGGCTTCACTGACACAATTAAAAGCAATCTCCCAGCTCTTTACCTCCTGAAACACATCTCCTTGCTATCTCCCAAAGGATGAGTCCAAAACTGTACATATCAGCCATGATGTACGACTGAAAGTGATTTCTATTCAAGCTTTCATCCAGCACCTCAGGAGGCATATAGCGTTTCGTTCCTACACGGGTATTTGGAGGTATGTCTACCTCGTTTGTATCACTAAAAGAAAAAGAAGGGAAAAAAAGGGCATCAAACATGCAATAAAGCGGCTTGAAAAGAAAGCAATTTAGATGAGAGAAGTAGTAAATTCACACTACATCCACTCTCAAACAAGGTCAAAAGTAATGCATAATCTTAATGGAACAATTCTTACAAGGAAAGCCTCTTTGTGTGAAGGCAACCCTCCCCTTAAAAGGCTGATCCGCCTGAGGCTATGTTAAGCATTCAAATGCAGAACCACAATGGAGATAAGACTCAACAGGGATGCTGCAACATTTGTGAGATTTCATTAGCATTAGCCTGAGCTCTAATGCTGGTGATAACAATCAAACCTTCATTAAATGCTGTTTTCTTAACGTACTCCACCACCTAATGCTTTAGTCTTAGCAATTAATGGAGGACACTAAATAGTTGGGGCAGTATCACTTAGCTGTAGCAAATCAGATCTGCAAGGAAGACAAGTCTAACTACTTTTTGTGCATGCATTATGTTTGATCTCTCCCAACACATCAAAATGTGTAATCACACAGACGTAAATGTGTAAAATAACCTAACCAAACGTGTCACACCTCACACATTGACCAGAAGAGACAACGTATATCTAACAGGAAGCAAATTCCCATTAATTATGTGACTGGATTTATTTTTTCTTCTTATTAACTCAAATTCAGCTGTATCAGTTTTAATGTCTTTAAAAGTTTAATATATGGCATATATTGTGGTTTGCTTAGAAAGGTCTGTTTCCCTTTCCCCACCTTCAAAATGTAAACATTTTAAATGTGATGGATTCAACAAAATCTCACAGAATAATTATACAACTTCTTCTGTAATTTTCTTCACCTACAGCAGTTTTCTTCACCTACAGTTATGAAAATGACAAAAAAAGCCAAGCCTGAGGTACAACCAGTCACCTACACAGTCATTAAATCATACATATGCTGGTGGCATTTCTGTATACCTCCAAGAATGCATCCAATAAATCTAGTGACCTGCACCATCTTGCAATATTTTGAATAAAATGAGAAATGCAGAGAACTTTACTAAACTCATTAGCTTCAGCAGAGCACACCCCTTTCAACTACTTTTTTCTGTTCCTGGTTCTCATTGCCTGAGAAATGCTATCTAAGGAAGGATTCAGATGAAAACAAGCCGAGTAGGTAATGTAAATTCCATTTGGACTGTGACAAACACATATTTCACCTTCTTTTATAGCAACACTTGGTAGTTCCTAGCTCTTCTCAGTTCATACCTAAGCAGTGTGCTGCTCTGTACTTGTCAGGCAAGGTATACCTGCAAAGGGTGAATTTCTTCCCTGAAACTTTTACAGCAACTAGTGTATTTCCAAGTTGTTTTCTAGGCCCCTGTTCCTCAAAGCAAAAATATTCCTTTCTCATCTCCTAAAGAAAGGTCAGGTTCATAAAGGAAAAGCCTCACCAAGAAACCTGGTAGATAAGCGAATGGTGAGAAGAGCACATAAAAACTGCCTTTCCTTACACTCTGAATAATTTCAGTTCAAGATTTGTACAGAATTCTGAAAATTTTTTTTGATACTTCAGGGAGCCCACAGTTTCAAAGCTGACCTCTGAAACGGAAACCTTCAGTCTATGGCCACATTTCTGTGCGCAGAAAAATCAGAGACTTTGTAACACACGTCTCCACCACCAGGACCAGCGCCAAGAGCTCAAGCCCCTTTTGAACGGAGCTGTCAGACAGCAATGACTCCTTTACGAATCCCAGGAGTGCGTAAGTCCTACTTGTCTGTTCTTTCTAAGTTGTCTAAACACACAACCATTTTTTTAAAATCAAATTTAAAAGCCATTTCAAAAATCAAATCTGTACTTTGGCAATTTGATTTGTAGGAAATGAAACAAAAGGCAGCCCAAATGGGGTGCTTTTCAATAAATCCCAATTAGTAACTTGTGCAAATGATTAGTATTATTCTATATAAGTTGTGAGTGAATTATTTTGGGATCAGACAAGCTGAAAGCTTCAGTGACAAGTTTACTGACATGACTTCAACCTGTCAGCGCTATGTCCTTTTAGCATGTGGTAGCAATACTCAGGTTGAAATTGAGGGCGAAGTGATGAAAACTGAGCCTTTATGCAAATGCAACTAATGTGCTCAATAATTAAAAAGTGACTATTTATACACCTGCATTATGCAACATCCTCATCTACACAGGTAGCCCCACCTCACATACAGATGAGCACAGCGTGATAGGTATGCACACACGCTGCAGGTGCTTACACGTTGCTCAATCAACAGCTAAACCAACATTTGCRTCTGATTTACCAACTTTCCCCTCACCCTCCTCACTTCTACTCACCTGATAAATTTAACAGCCAAGCCCAAATCTGCTATACAGCAGGTGCCGTTCTTTTTTACCAGGATATTCTTACTTTTTAGGTCACGGTGGGCAATAGCGGGCTTGCCCTGAGTACTGAAGATCTCAGTGTGCAGGTGGCACAAGCCACTGACAGAGGAGTAAGCCAGTTTTAGCATGGCTTTTGTGTCCAAGGTAGTAGATTTTAGATAATCATAAAGTGAGCCGTTCTCATGGTAGTCGGTGATGAGATACAGCTGGGTCCAAGATCCTGTACCTTTAATGTCTGCGGCAATGAATCCTGAAAAAAAAAGAAGATTTTCAAATTAATACTTCTCAGGGCTTTTTTTGACGGCTCAGAACTCTGGACTGTCAGCCACTTCAATAGTTTTATTTTAATAACATATTTAATTTCTTTCATCTTACTTCCATGCAACTATGCCTCACCTCTAGCCTTTAACATATTTTTAGAAAGCCCAGATATGGAAATATAGGTGGCAGAAACAGGCATGTGGTGTTTGGAGTAACAGCCCCCAAACCCCATTATTTTTTAACTTTCATTTATGTTTCAGTAATCCTTGAAACATCTTTCTTTTCAAAAGTGCTGGATGGCTAATTGCAGAGCACAGCAGGTAACAAAGCACATAGGAAAGGGCATCAGACAGCAGCAAATACAAAATTATTAAACTTAAGAAACCTGTGCACTATCAAATAATTCTCTTTAATTTCACTCACCGAGAATATTTTCATGCCTCATCAGGACAGTCTGGTAGATTTCTGTTTCTCTGAACCAGCTGGCCTCCTCTGTGGTAAAAAACACTTTCACGGCTACCTTTTCCCCACGCCACTTTCCCATCCAGACTTCTCCATAGCGACCTTTTCCAATCTGCTTTACCATCTGAATCTGTTTTGCGATGGTCCTTTGAACCTATGAAATGCCAAGATGGGCGGTTACAACTTGCTCCGCAGGAACCTTCTGCATTCACCTCCCTCCTTCTGTGCCTCCTTCCCACGGAAAGGGGAATACGCAGCCATTGCGACGTGGATTTCAGCAAAGCTCCGCAACGCGGATGCTCCCCGTTTCCCCCAGGACACAGTGCCACTGTGAAGAAGCCTTTCCATACATTCCCAAAACGCACCGTGGCCTCTCAGGAAAGTAAATCGGTCTGTGTGAAGGAAACATTTGACTACTAACCTTGAAATTTTTATTTTCCTGTGGGAGGTTGCCACTTTGTGGAAATTTTTTTGTTATTTTTGGAAAAGCTTTGACAGAAAACACTCCTGGCCACCCCAACCCAAACCAAATTCCAAAGGGATAGGTAACACATTTTTAATTAAAATGGGGATGTTTGTTACATACTCAACACCGTTGAGAGTCAAGGCTAGGGCTCACAAGAGCCAAAAGCATATCGGCGCTCCAAAGCTAGCAAAATTACTGAGAGCAGCTTCCTATCACCTTCCTTGAAAATCCCATGCCTAATAATTTCAAAATATAAATTCGGTGTTAGGAACCTCAACCACTACTTACACAGTTAGAACCCATGTGCCTACATTAATTTTAATAATCATCATTACATAGTAATAAAAAGTAAGAAATTTTTTTTCCAAAGATATGGAAGCACAGCTTTAAATCTGCCCTTTCCAGTGTCTGTACCAGCTTTGTCAGTGGCTGTACTGTGAACTGATGCTAAAGTCAAACCATTTGTGCAGCTGTAGCATGAGATCAATGCACTTGGCAGCATTGCAGAGATACCCTTCATAAGGATGGCAGACCCCACGAAGCAGATGGACTGATTCTACACTTAACAAGCTTTTATGACTACAAAAAATCTTGGAGAAATGGAGACTAATATATTCTCATCGGATTGGAGCATGTCCGTGGATCACATATTTCTAAAAGTTCACAAATAAAAACTCAAGTAGATGCTGCAACACAACCCGCTGGTGTTCATGGTTGACTCAGCCTCACCCTAGTATAGCAGGAGATTAAAATGTTACCCTCTTGTGCTTCAGTATTGCCAATTCAATCCATAGCTAATGTTTTTGGTTTGGTAGGATTTTACAAGATTTTGAAAGAAAATAACTTGATAGCCTCCCATGCAAGGAGGTTTTCATCTGGCCCAAGCAATTAGCAAAATCTGGACAAGTGCAAATTCGAGGTCTCTCGGTTTTGCCACCATCCATATACAGATTTCAAGCAGTTTATTGCAGCAAATGTGCACTGTCTGAATCCCTATGAAATCATATGCATTTCATGTAATCCCAAATATTTTTGCAATCTTGGCTGACAGAAATGATCGAACTTGATTTGAAAATCATTTGCTTCCTTTGTTATCCCTGGCAGGTCCAGTGGAAACCACCAGTTTGGTAATGCAGCGCAGGACTGCCACAACCCCACTGCAGCATGAATGTATGTCCAAAGACAAACTCAAAACCTATTAGGTAAGGTCTATTATCATTTATTTTGTAAATAAATTACTGGTTTTCATATTAGACAATTTAAAGAAGAAAAACATACAGTGGCATTTATGCAAAGCTATTTCAAAAGTCCCAGCTTTCTTCTTCTGTCATTTAAACAGAATTCCATTTTTCCAACCCTGCAATGTATTATTAGACTTCCAAGATGGTGGCTTCAGTGCCATTATTTTTGATTAACATCAGTGAAAGCCAAGAACAGAGATTAGCCTTAATTTTTTAAATTGATTTATTCGCTTTTATACTCTCATATAGTGATTGAGCAACAGTTATATTACATTGGAATTTTGCTGTAACATTTTGTAATGTCATTTTAGCATTGTTGCTTTCTATTTTGCCCATTTTAAAAATGCATCCTGAACAATAATGCAGTTATATCAAATAACTTAATTTGTGTAAATATATGTAATGGCATCATAAAGTACATGGAATTACAATACTTAATGATGAAAAGTTCCTTATTAAATTACATTAAGAAGATGAAAAACACATTTCTGTTATGGCTTTTCAGGCGGCAGAATACCATGTGAAGGGCCTTAACCTGGTTTCCTCTTGCTAGAACTGGTCAAATGATTTCCTATGAACAATTTATTTTATTTTAAGAAATTTAGCCCTTTCTTGAATCATAAACTGATTACGATTTCTAAAACAAATCGGTTAATCAAAATTGTTGGATGAACTGATTTCATAAGCATGCTGAATGATGCGTTCATGTGAATTATTTACACTGAGTGGGGTTGGGTTTTTTTTATTTCTTTTCAAATCTGTATATTTTGCTTCTTGAGCTCTGTGAGCAGCAGTAAGGTTACATGGCCGTGTGTTTCCTCTCCCTGACTGGAATCAATCCAATTACCAACTATTTCTACTTTCTGCATTTTATTTTTCTATGTTCAGCTAAATGTGTTCAGCTACTGCAGATGAAAATTCAGAAAAACCAACCTTTTTGTAACTTTAATATTTTGAGCAGAGAACTTCATACCTATGGCTGGGATGCAGTCCCTTGAACAGCGAAATTCATTGAAAGAGGAATTAGGAAAAAAATACATGAAAAGGTAGAGACCAAACTGTAATTCAGCRAACTCTTCATACAGACCACTGAAATAAATGTCCCCAGCATCTAATCTCCTTCCCCGATTTTGCATGTGGATTCACAGGGGCAACAGCTTCGCCCACACTTCTTGCTCTGTCAAGGCCAATGGGATTCTCCTTGCTTGCACAGAGTTGATTGTGCACCCCAGTTTGTTGGCTCAAAGCCTTTATTTACAACTTACTGTATTTTTTTCTTCGTTTAAAATTTGATTGGCAGCATTCAACCTGCAGCAAACTTTTCTGTCAGAGGTACGAACAGATCAGGAGAAAGAACGCTTGCTGAACATCAAAGTATCGATAAAATCTTGGTTAACACTTGTTTTTGATATAATATTTGTACCCATTAGAATAAATGTTCTGCACAGAAGGAAAACATTACKGTTTAGCATAAAGTGACATTTTGTAATAAATTTGCGGCTTACTTTCCTGAAATAATAACTTCGGATGTTTCAGTCTTTGCATAGGAAATAATACAGTTAAAAACAAACTCTTCCACAATAAAGTCTAGAGCATTATTGCCAGGCACTTTCTATATACTTGTCTCAGGCGTGGGCCCAGAGTTATTAATCTGTGCATTTCTAGTGAGCCTGTAGTGGTTGTAGCTGTCTGGGAAATGCAGCAAACATCTGTTACCAAGTGCAAGATTCATTATAGCTCTCGTTTTTCTTCTCTTCCACAGAAAATCACTACTTAAAGGGAAAGTCTGGGAAAAGAATGTATGCATTTTCATAGGCAAAGAGAGAGGGGAAAGGAGTGCCTTCAGGAAGAACAGTTGGTCCAGTGGCTGCAAAGTCTCCAGGCTTGAGAGAGGAGAGAGGAGGACTGGCAGAAGACAGGATGGTTTCTGCTTCACAGAGCACCGGCACAGCTCTGAGAGCTACTGAGCAACGACCCAGTTGGAATGCCACCTCGGCCATTACAGCAGTTAATTAGCAGAAGTTAGTTTTTCTGTCCACCACAAGAGTAGACCTGGGGACATCAGTAAGATCGTAGATTCCATCTTCAACAAGCTCACTGGGACAGAGGAAGGCATAAAGCGCAGGCGGTCACAACCAGCGCTGCTCCAGCTTTTTTGTCTCAAGGGCATCTTGGGATGAAGTATCGAGCCATGCACTGCTAGGAGATGCCCCAGGGCACCTGTTACCCACATGGGCTGCTGGAAACACATCCTCTCAGAGAAAAACAACCAAGTTCCTTGTGTTTGCTCTAAATTATTATATTATTTCTGTCACTGTAACAGGTAGGAACACCAAGCGCAGACCAAAACCTTGATGTGGCAGGTGTTATGCAAAAAAACAAAGCAAAAAAAGCAAGAACCCCTCACAATTAAATCAATTGGAAGCGCTCATTAGGAACAATGCTAAATTTTAAGCATGATCCCTCCCTTTCCATGGCTGCTAGAGGGACATTGGCATGGGATACGACAGAGCTTTCTTAAAGCCTAGACCCAAATGATGGAGTTTCTCTCAACAAATGACCATGGGTTTTCCATGCTCAGCACCAGTCACACCACCCACTTGGCAGCTTGGCTTTTTTTCTCAATAGCTATGTTAATTGTTAGAAAATTGGATTTTTAAAAAAGTCAGCACTTTATTTAAATGGGACTCTAAGCACTTCCTCCTGCCAGAACAAATTGAGTTTAGTCAGATTTTCGCCAACCACTCAGCCTGTTGCTTCATTTTAAGGAATTATAAAACTTCCCATTTTATTTCTTCTTTAGGGTGTAGAAAAAAGATGTGTGGGCAAAAAACAGATAGATACATAGTACTTGGAAACTGGACAAGTATCTACAGTAATAGGATCACTACAAACTAATAGGTTTGGGAGACAGGAGGGACGTATCGTCTCTGAGAAATGAAAAGGAAATCTAATTCATTTTCTCAGAGGCAGTATTTTAAATAAGTAACCTGGCTTTTTTTTCAGTGCTAAAAAGCAACAATGACCCCCAGAAACAAAAACCCCTGGTGAAGAGAACTGGTTTGCCACAGAAGGTGAAACTTCTGCCTTTTCAGCAGGTGAGCTCAGTGGCTCAGTCATCCTGGAGTCAGTTCMGAAATAATCACAAACTCCATCCCTGCGCCTTTAACCTTTGAGATTGCCACACTACAAGGAAAAATAATTTGCTCTTGACTTCTGCATGCAAAGTGAAGTCTACACATTAAAAGGTTCCAGGTTTGATGAATTACAGTTCCCTTTACATAAAGACGATGTGTCAGTGTTTGAAATGCTATTGTGTGTTGCACATAAAAAGCAAGAAAATAAGATCAGCGGGCCAGATGCTGTCCTGTACACTGGGGTAAATCCTGATGAATTGCTGTGAGCTCTGTTAGCCTGTACTTACCCTATGGTATCTAAAATAAGAAATGAGCTGAGGTGAAAAAAACCCTAAGCTTTTTCAGCTTAGTCTATGTCAAAAAAAGTCTCCTGCTTCTAAAGCAGCTGTTCTCCAGCTTAAATCCTGGTCATTTCTGGGACAGAAAAAAACCCTAAAACAACAACTGAGGACACATAAATATAATTTCTTGTGCCTCATTTTGTCTCTACTCATCTTTGCCTTTTAAACTTGCATTAAAATACTATTGCTTCCTTACCAGGAGAGGGAGCCCGGAGCCGCTCCCTGAGCTCTGGGACTGCTCGATCAAATCCTTCAGGGACTCTCCAGGGGGAATGTAGGTCTCATCCTGCTCCAGCCCGATGCTGTAGCGGGGCCTCGTCTCTTGGCGTTTGTATCTGCCGTTTTACATGAAAGTGAAATTAGCGCTGAATACAATAAACACACGTGCAATGAATAATGCACATCGTCCTTCACGTTTGCTTCATTTATAGACTCACAGCTTCCTCTGCTTCCCTGAGGAATATGCTGGACTCACTGCCCAAAATTTTCTATTTTATTTTTAGCAACTGTTTTCAGCATCAAAACTCTAAGTATAAACCTCAAAGACCGTGCAATCTGGTGTAAGTTTGCAAAGCAACCAAATGTTTTTCTTTCAGAAACTTAAATATGTTTAAAACACAGACCAAGTAAATACCCAGTTTTATTTCATGGACTGCAGTGGATCTTTTAAGAGCCAGAGGAGATCAGGTCATGGGATCTGGGACTATTTATAAAACGTGACAAATTATTTAAACATAACGTATGTGGATTATGATAACATTCTAGGCATATTTACTTACATTCCTGTATCCCTCTCTTTTTTATGATCAGTTCTTCACCACATAAACACATTTAGAAGCCTTAGGTTTATTTACCCTACGTAAAATTTGTCCTGTGGCTTTCTTAGACTCAGTAAAGAATAATCTGTGCTTCTACCTGAATGGCTTTTTAGGATGTTGGGCAAAAGATGCTGTATGAAATACATCACACAGGTGTACCTGTGACTAGCATGAATAAAACACACATTTTTCCTCATTGTAAAATTACGGTTTCTCATTTCTTTTCCTTAAGGAAAACTTTTTCAAATTCCTAAGTCTATAAAAAGATAAATGTTGGGAGAAACATTAACAAGCTGGTAAAGTATTCCTTATTTACCTGAAGTAGCAGAATATGATGATAAGCACCAGAAGTATACTGCAAACAGTCACCGAGATCAGCAGGGCCTTATGGTGAATGTTTCCTTCAGCAAAGTCTGGGGTTAAAAACAAGGAAGGTGGAAAATTTGGAAAGGGAGGTGGTACAAAGACAATATCATAAGACACACACACGCCTTAAAAAGTGCAGCGAGCACAAGATCATTTCCTTTCTTTTCTACTGAAGTCCTGTGCAAGATACCCCTGGATTCCCCAGGCATTTTGTGTGCTTTCTCTTTGACCCTCACTGACCAGGGCAGAACCGGGACGTCCAAAAGCCTATTTGATTTTTCAGCTCTCACTCAGGCAAAACACCGCCTTGATTTGCTATTCCCTGTTTGGCTCTGAATGAAAAATCAATTAAGACCCGTAGCTCTGTGTCTTAACCTAAGCGATCAGCCAGGACATACAAAAATTACTGCCTCTATATTAAATCACTCTTATTAAGTAGCATCCTATCGAGCAGTTAATATAAAAAAAAAAAGAATAATTGCATTTATCCTAGGAGGGAAGACACAGCGGACCATCCAAGCCCCAAGAAGGCAGGCCACGAGAGGCCTTGAAAGTATATTTCCATCACTGCAGAATAATCTGTCTCTCGGATCCTGTTTTAAACACCTGAGCAGGAATTTTCTTCTCCATTCACTCTATAGCAGCCCTGTGTGCCAGCCAGTCCTTCCTAGGCTGGTGGGCAAAACTATCCTTCCAGCAGCTATTCTGTAAAACATTTTGAAAATGAAATGTGTCAAATAACTTGTAGAAAATGCTGTTATGTAAAAACTGTTGAAATGTTTCAGTCAGTCTTTGCATGGGAGACTCACGTTCTCCTTTAAAGTATACCATTAATCTCCAAATTTGTATTCTCAACTCAGGCAAGCGAGTCTGACCTTCAGGCATGCTCCTCTGCTGAAAAACAAAGAAACCCAGCACTACCCTTCTTTCACCTCCCCCACCCCCCGAAGTCTCCAAATGATGGGATTTCAGCATGCAGACACACACACCGCCCTCCCAAAGTTGCTATCTGGTATAATGCAAATGAGGACTTATGTTTTCTGAAGCTCTCCTAGCCTTGCTGTCTTGCATCTTTCACACTAATGCCAAACACATCATAAAATGCAAGAAATCTATCCGTATCGACGACTCCTGGCACGGTGCTATTGCATTTCAGATTTACAAGGGTAATGAGACAAGGAGATTCCTAAGGGACTCTTGGTTTACTGTCAGGCTCTTTTATTTTTAAGATCCAGTTTCTCCTTCTGTTTTTGCCCCCGAACTATTTCTTTCCTTCCCCTTTCCACTACAAACAGAGATTACCTACTAACACACCTTTTGATCACACTGGTCATGTTTTAGCCTGCCATTACCTGCTCCAGGAGCATTAACAATGTAAACATTCAAGACACAGCCGATGCCTTTGAAAGGGGACACTGACACGACGTCTATCAGGAAAACACTGGAGCCCATCATTCTCCCTGGCAGCAGACTTCTACCTGGCCTGCCACTCTAAGTGGGCTGTAAGCCAAAACCGAGATCCCACCGGGGAATCCAGACCTCTCTTGCGAAGGCAATGGCTGCTCAGCAGCGCTAAGGGCTCTAGTTCATGCTTTGTAAGCAGCCTGTGTCGGCCAGCCATCTCCCTCTAAAATGTGTGGTTTGTCACAGTTCAAGATGTCGCAGCCAATCAATCAACTGAGAAGAGGATAAACAGAGCACGCAGACCAGGGATTTTATACTTGGGAGAAACCTGGATATCTGTCCACAGCAAGGGTTTTCCCACTTCACAGAATAAGCCACGATGGAAGTTGGGCTTTTGTGCTTAGCAGTAATGAAGGTTGATGTCAGACGCAGAGGGAGCAATTCACATCTTGCTCATACTTGTGTATGCTAGACATCAAAGCCATGGAAGTCTGCGCATTTACACAGACACAAAGCGTTGCACCACCAGAACTTGTAAAGCACCCATAGTGTTCATGCTGCCTGTGTGTGTCCGAGTATGTACATTTGGGAGAGGGATGATAAAGATGCTGAAATCTTGAATCAAATTCTGATCATTTTTAGGGTTTAAATGATCCAAACCCTGTGCTCAATGTTTCGATGGGCTTTTCCCGTTCAGAAAAGTAAATAAACGCAGTTTGATTTTCCCAGAGGCCAGAAGGCATTTTGGAAGTGCTGTGTAGCTCTCAAACAAACTTCAGACTCCAACACTGCAAAATGTTTTGGTACCCGAACCCAATTATGTGAAGCAAGTGCAAGGAAAGCATGCAAGACATAAAGGAATGTGTCTTGATCTCCGTGCTGGGAGCGGCCGACGCAGACTGCAGCAGCAGAGATGCTTACGCTCTTGCAGTAGGTGATGTCCCCCGTGCTGATGAAGTCAGCTAACATAGCTTTAGTAGTGGCTCACTACGCACAGCATGGGCACGCAACTGGCTCCCACAGGAGAGAAGAATAACTTCCATATGTCTTTTTATTTATTTGGCTACGTATGATGAGAGGCAATACTGACGATAAGTGAGCTATTGTCTCACCTTTCAAATACTTCCTGCATTTTCAAAGCATTTTGGCAGAATTCCATTTGCTTGCTCACTCGAGGACTTCATAAACCCACTGGCGTGTGGACAACACAAGATTAAAAGCATGCCCCCATTCTTATACCAGCAACGTCTGTTTGTTCTGCTGAACTGAGCCAGGCTGGTCCTGCTAGAGACCAACTCTTCTCTCCTCCTACAGCCCGTGCTGTTCCCCACAGAGCAGCAGGACAAACCTCCCTTTCCCTGCACCATTTTTGGCACCTCCTTGGCCTGGTGGAGGGATGGGGCAGCTCAGCTGTGAGTCCRCTTAATCACCGGCTCGTGGGCTCCGTGGTGGAGACCATGGTGGGTACCAGTCGGTGCCAGTTTGCATGATGGAGATACTCTGTCCCTTAAGAAGTCTAGTGCTGTGCTTTTTAGTGTTATGTTACTTGGCAACTGCAACATGCCAAGCAGCGGGGTTATGAGAATAAGCAGTAGCTTCCACAGAGGCAGCAGTGAGTGATTACCAGAAGCACGGTGGGGGGAGTGCAGAACAAACACACAGTAGGTTTGGGAAGCTTCTTCACATACCTCAGCTGGCTGATAATAGCAAAGCCCAGCAAACAGCACGTTAACAGTTTTATATGGTATGAAAACAGTGGTACGTGCTGGTGTCAGCGGTGAGCAGCACAGAAAGGGAGAGATGGCAACAAAAGGAGGGTCTTTGGTGATACCAAGCTGCCTCTCAGTTATTTTCCCGTGATTTCCCCCACCTCCACCACTCATTCCCCTCACTCTGCCATCTGTGGGACCGTGCTGAAGAGTGCATTGAAAATGCCACCCAGCAGGTTCAAGGGAGAAGTCAGCRTATCAAAGGGAGAGGAGGTTCTCCTCCCTCCCCAGGTCCCTCCAGTTCACAATGTTACGGTTATCCGAGTAAAAACTGCAGTGAAATCTGAGGCGTGGAGACTGTGTGCACACATCAAACCCCATCATTCCTCCAATCATTCCCTTGCCCATTCATCACTAGCTCTACAGGCAGGGAGCCAGACACGGTGGCACCACCACTTCTGCTTATATAGGCTCTAAATCAGTAAAGATGTATTTCTCCTTTCCACTGCTCTCAGCCTGCGCTTTTGCTGGGATTTCCAGGAATATCTTTTATTGTTTAAAGTAGAGGTGTTGTATCAGACCCAATTATGACTCTCATTTCCTTAATAAGACAGATGTACAGCTGGGACGAGGACTTCGTGGTTTCTCTTGGGTATTTTATCCTGCTAGTTTTGTACGGAGATGAGCTCAAAACTTAGGCTTAGCTGTTGTTTCTTCCATCTTGCCTAACAAGCCTTGCTTTGACCAGTGTTAATTCTTTTAGCTCCCACTTCCATGTATGTGGTCCGTCTTTGTTTTCACGGGGGGGGAGGTAAAACCCACTTTCCAGCACATGCCAGGTCTGGAAAAGCACTTTGAGAACASAAGTCGCCTTTGTAGATGTTACCTTGGTGCATAGGTTAATTTGCAGTTCAACAACCTCTGACCTGCAGCTGGACGCTCTCCCTAGACTCTGTTTCCCATGAGATACAACCTTGGACGTAAGTTCATCAGAAGCCAAATTTCTGTTTATTTTTTTAAATGCTGAGGAACATACATATTTTTCATGGAATCCTGGAGGTCAGAAGGTTGTTCCTAGAAGCTTGTTTTTAAGTTCATCTTCTCTTTCTTTGTACTTAGAGTTTATGTTAAATTTGATATACAGTTCTAACAGTACTCAGTCAATCACAGCCTAATCTAAATGTTTCCAATAGAAACAATGATCACAGCCATAGTACTGGGYACTGGCAGTAGCGTGTATTTGTACACAGTATTTGTACCTGGTTGCAGTGAGGATCTACAGTTCAAACTATGGCTTTTCTCTGAGCTTTCGTACTAGGTTACAGCAACGACAAATTAAAACAGGCCTGGCACCACGAATGACATATTTACTTAAGGCTTTAATAAAGGTGCTGACTTCAGCCCTGTCCAGCCACGTTTAACGAAGCAGCTCCTGAAATGCATTTCCACAATATACTATCAGGATACCGGTAGTGCGAGAGCTTATTTCAAACAAAAGTCTTCAGAATATGTTGAGTGAATACATCGCCTTTTATCATGCTAAAATAGACAACTTTGCAACACAGAGCAGCCAGAAACCTGTTCCAACTCTATGAAATTTTTCTTTCAACAAATATTCTCTCTGCTATTTAATGGGTCTGCCACCATGGTGCCCAAGTGCTGCTTTATTTACCCCATATACACACAGAGCAAAACCAACATTGATCCAAACAACTTCTGCCACTACCAAAAGCTTGTTTTATTGCTTTCTGTATAAACAGCAGATAGTATTGCCAAATAACTAAAATCTTAATAAGGCAGATGTCTAGTGTTAGGCATTGGTTCAGTATTTTTAAGTAGTTTTAACGTAGAATGAACTCAGTCAGCAGCAAGAAGAAATCATGGCAGTGTTTTCCAAACTGAAATGATATTTATTGATATACTAAGTAAGTGTGAACAAATATTGACTTCCTTTTGGAGCTTCTCTCTCAGTCCAAAAAACTTTTTAAAATGAAAAAAACAACAAAGTAGTACATAACTTTTATGTTGGAAGTCAGAATTTTATGAGGTTTCGCTGACTTAATGGCTTGCTAGTAAACAGTGAAATATTTACATACTACTCTCCGTAGGCCTGATTCTGCAGCCCATCTGTGCAGAATTTCATAGGCGTGAAGGGAACAGCTTACATGAGTGAAGGCTTTCTCTGAGTATGCATTTGTGTAAGTATCTGCTGTTTGCGTAATTAAGAGTGCATCTGCACACCAATCTGGATTTTCAACTCAGAATGCCACAATTACAAATTCTCCTGCAACCTTGAACTGACTGTCGCAGACTAAACTCCATGCTGACCACCACAAATCTTGGCCATTGCTGCCAATGCCAAGAGTTCATCATGGATGAATTCACACTTAGTTAGGAATACATTTCTATAAAATGTAATCTGTAACATCCAGCCAAAATAGTTTTATTGACTGTCAGAAAGCGATGTTTAAACAAACAAACAAAAAAGCTAAAACCTTGCCCCAGAATCTACTAAGTTAATACACGTCCATTTGTTCTCAAGTAACAAATTAAAAAAATAAATCAGTGCATGAGTTCTTACTCTGCATTCTATTTTCAGCTACATTTTTCAAGCAGAAAATACGCTTTAGTGACTAGTTATTGTCCTAGTGCTGGATTATCAGGTCTTTTAAATAAGAAAAGCTTAATGGACTTCAGTTAACTTGAACTGACTGACTAACCACTGTAGACCTCATTCCAGATGTGTGTGGAGTTACGAACAACAGTAATGCATGTTGCAGGGACTAGAAAGAGGATTCAATTTTATTATCGGGCTAAAAACATACACAGCAAGAGGCATCCTCTGCCACGACTAACCTAAGTCTTTGGGATGATCACTGATAGCCAGCAGGTCTGTGCTAGGACAATATTGTGCGACTCTAATGCATCTGGTGCTCATTGCATGTATGCAACAGGAATAATAGCAAGTATCAGCAACCACAGGTCAAGGCACCGCTCCCCACATGACCTATAGGAATTCAGCGATACTGTTTAATGCAGTTTATCTCTCTAATCACATGCAGTTGGAGGGGGGTGCTTTGGTTTTGGCTTTGTTTCTTCCTAAGGCACAAAGAGCAACAGCAGGAGAAGAACAGTTTGGGACTGGATTTACTTCCCCTTACCTCGATTTTTCAGTGGTGGCAGCGTAGGGTGAAGGTGTTTGTTACAGTAGTCTTGGCCTGTGCAACATTCAATAGATCTTCTTTGGTGTGGAATAGGAGTGTCCTGCAGCAAACAATTTGATAGAAAGCAAAGTAATTATCTGTGTTGTAAATATACACCGTCATTCTGGCACTTGTGAGAAAGATGTGCTTGTTAGCTGGCCTGCCGCCTGTTACAGATTTCTAGGATGTGTGGAGTAAGGATTTCTGCCACCAAGTGTATCCAGCAACATTTCATCTAGATAATTAAGAGATGAATTCATCCCTAATGTATTTCTATTGGTGCTCTAGTGCTGCAGAAGGGACTGATTGACTCTAATGGTGCAAGACAGAACTGTGAAAGTCACATACGTCTATCAGTTAGACTTACATTACAAAAATAAGTTAGCAGGGGTATTCAAAACAGTTTAGCCAGAATAATACAGGAATTGCTGTGTGGACTAATTTAGCCGCTGCTTCTGCTCTCATGGAAGCTGGGTAAAGTCCATGGACCTTGATGGTTAGACTGTTCCTGTACTCATGTAAAATCATTTAAGGTTAATGTTAGGAAAGGCAAACACTTTAAAGCCACCCTTGCTCCATTGCCCATACCCCTTCCATTCCTGCAGTGAGATTTGCTCTCCATCAGGTGATCACTGTACTTGAAGGGAATTTCTGGCACCAGAAATCCAAAACCAAAGTGCGACTGCATGTAAGACATAAAGGTTGCCGCGGTCCATCAAATAACATCCTAACTAACTTTAGCTACCATGGAGACTTCAGGAATTACACTGCATTTCTCTAAATTCAAACTTCCTCTGAGCAGGAGTGTTATTAGTAACAGCAGTGCCAAACCCAAAAACTTAAGTTACTGTTAGGAGCTGCTATAATATCACCATTCGGGGATATAAATGCACTGCCCTCAGCAATCAATGTGGAGCAACTATCTGCCAAATGAACAGAAGTGAAAAACATGGACATAGTAATGTCTGTTGACTGCACTTCAATTGAAAGCTATCAAAAAGCCAGGCGACATTCTGGCAGCAAATGCTTTCTTACCCGACACTGGAAGTCCGAGCCCTCTAATCCAAGACATCCCTTGGTGACCAAATGTCCACCAGACTCATCTTCTTCTATTATGGTGAAGCAGTAGCCATCAGTGCTGAGGATCGGAAAGAATGAATCAGGAAAAGGGTTTGAAGTGAAAAATGTGCTGCTGAATATAGTCTTAAACTTTGTTCCTTGCAAGGCAAATCTGACATTAACAAATCAACGTAAGGCAGGCTGGAAGACTCAGGCACCCAAGGCAACCTCTCGCAACGCAGTCCAACAGCCGACAGCGCTGCGGACCAGCTCTTGCACACACAAAGGAGGCTCAGCCTTGGAGCTGACACACTTACCTTTCCAACATTTCACAGCTATAAACCCCGCTAACAAACACCTCAATTCTCTGCCTATGGTCATTAGTGTGTTAAGACTTTGGAGACCCATATAAATGCAAGCATCAGCACTACAGCAGGTCTGCCTTGTGCATGGGAACAAGGCATGAATATTTGCACCACGGTGGAGACCTGAAGAAAGAAACATTTTTGAGATACTAAACGTAAAATATTATTAAGAGTGATTTGTGATTCCTGTTTTAACCATATTACAAACTGCAACACTCTCATGCATGAGTCCTTGAGTTATCATCAACACCCTTCATAACTGTTTACTTGGGTTATAAGCCTAAAGAGATCCATAATGCTTCCGTTTACAAGAACGTGCACCAGGGAGGACAAGTATAACAACAGATGGCTAGATGGTGCTGGTGATAAATGTCCTTCCTTGATGAAGGTCAAATGCCTGAATGCTATGGAAGGAGGGGGAGGAGGGCACGAAAAGGGTGGCTGCGTTTTACTGAGACTGCTGTACATTAATTTCTCAGCACTCTGGGGGAGATACATAACGTGTAAGAAACACAAATTGACTGATTTGCAGGAAGAGGATCCAAAAATAAAGAAAAAACTCTTTAATATAAGACATTTAAGTCACATAAAAATAAAATATTCTGTTACTTCCCCAGCAAAATAACACTGGTTATTATGTGCAATGAGTATTTTTCAGAAGAGAAGAAACAAACTCAGTTAAAACAAGGAAATAAAAAGAAAAAAGGATTAGAAAATTTAAACACAGCAAAATTTTATATGATTTGCTCCTTACTTGAATGAAAGGAGAGTCTAACAGAGCAACAACAGCAAAGGCAATGAAGATGTAGGAAACGAGAGGCACAGTTACACATATAAGAGATAAACACAATTTGTAAGTATTAGCTACACGACAGAGAGATGCTGGATAGGATCATGTCAAACATTTGCTGTGGCATATTTTTATATTAGTGGTGCAGGGTCTAGCCACAGTAAGCTTATTACTTCAAATAATAATCTATCACAGGTTATTGACTTCTGGATTTGAAAAGTAACCAGTTGCATGTTACAAATTACTTTCTCGGAGAAGCGAGCGATGACTTCTACCCTTCCTTGACATTGTGCATACGAGTAAGGCAAAGGAGACAGCAACCCTTCTGGGCAACAACCACCTTGATTTCATTGCTTAAGCTTAAAAGATAGGAACAATAGGATTGCCAAGAAGAGAGACTGTAAGGAATCCATTAGAGTAGAATATTATATTAGATGAGATTTTATTTGTTTGCATGGTGCCTTTGATTCAAAGTAAGGAGTAAGTTTAACCCAGGGGACAGAGCAACAAACCAATAAATTGCAATCAAGTGAAACACAAAAATGAACTCCACAGCTAACAGTCCCCAGCAAAAACAAAATGCTCAGCTCACCAAAGGAAAGCAGGGGAAGGAAAAGTAAAATTGTTTGCAAAAGGGAAGAAAGAAGCAGGAAAGTCAGCAGTTTTATTTCTTTTTTTTCTGACTTGCCACAGGACTCTGATTCTTAGCTCATTTCTGAAAATTAAATTCAGGCTCCTCAAGCCCTTTAGCCCCTCTGAAAATTTTACTCCAAATTTAAAAAGACAAACAAAATTAGATTGGATAGAGCAAAACGGAAAAGTTATAAAGCTCCAACAATAAGGATAAATCATGTTCTTTACAGACAGCAGTAGAGTAATGAAAGAAAAGTGCGAGACAATTAAAAATAGCAATGCTGAGCAGAATAAACATTGGCATCACTTGTTTCTACCTCTAAGAAAAAAATGAAACAAGAAGTTTTCATGCAATGTAAGAACTCGTTATCTTATTGAAAATTTCTCAGGTGTTTGGGCGAGAGGTAGAAGTGACTCTTCTGAAAAGAAAGAAGTATCTCTTACCTGCTTCCCCCCTCCCACCCCCGAGCTCTTCTCCTAGTTCACAGGATGTCAGATGGACCACACGCTGCAAGTAAAGGGCAGGGCATGCCCCTGCTGTTTTAGTGATTACCCTACCTCACACCTGCCTATGGTAGAGATGAAACTGCTCTTACTATTATAACAAGTCAGAAACAAGTCAGGTAAGTCTGCATCGTCTCCAATTTTATGTTTATTTTGGTGACTGCACAAATAGAAACACATGTACATTGCTGATACATGCAAAGCAATATGAAAAACCTATTCTCCACTTCCTAGCAAAAATGTGTAGTACAGAATTATTATTTTCTAAAACTCTGTAATTTGAGTTCTATGTAATTTGATTCTGCGAAGGGTCTGTAAAGAAGAAACTCAACCTGATGTTACTGAATACATCCGGGTACACATCCACTAACCTCCTCCACTAAAGCATCACCTTATTAGAGCATGGTGCAGGAGAGCGATTAAATACATTTTGGATGTGATCACTAATAAGCACAGATTTGGTATGTCACATATTTGCCAAGAGTGAATTTTTACAGCCAAGTCAAATGCCAGGAAAACAGAGGGAGTTAATAGTGGAAACACTGACAGACACTGATGTAGAAGGTGCTGCTACAATTACAGATTACCAGAAAGAAAGAGGTGATCTTAACTGAGACCTTTACTAAATGTCAGAAGAGAGAAACAGAGGCCAACAGCTTTGCAGCTGTTCACACAGATGTCCTCACTGGCCAACAGCCATTTCTCACAGAAGATGCAATACCTCAGCTACCAAAACTTGACCCCTGACAATTTCCTGTCCTGCTCTCTGTGTGTGTGACACAGCCAGGGATGGCAATATATAGCTTGGAAAAGCAACGTCTTTCCCTCGTTCAGTGCCTATCACAAACAGATGGGTTAAATAACTTGATGAAAAGACTCCTTATCTTTAATTTTATTTGCAATTGAGTCCATACGAGTATTATTATTTTTGTCCACTGCTCCTCTTTATACTCCTGGTTTTGATATCAGAAAGAGCTAGAGCATCTTTTCATTTCCATCCAAAGCAACATGACAAGTTTCTGCACTGTTTTTAAAAATGATCAAAAAATGTTAGATTATATTATGTACAGAAACTGGGAAGTTCATATTCTTCTGTAAAGACTGGCTGAAATAATCTAATGCGAAAATTGGCTGACTCCCAATTTGCATCTAATTCATGTATTTTGTCGCATCCTTCACTTAAGGAAGATGATGAAGGCCAAATTTAGCAAAACACTGTCTTTGGACACCATCCGTAAAACAAAGAGTCACTGTAAATGTGTTCAACACATGCTGATTTTTCAGAAAAAATAATACAGTTAGCAGCTGGGCATCAGGGAAGTAACATGAAACCGAAAGAGAAGAGCATTACACAGTTGTTGAGCTAGATGCACCTTCAGATGTTTGCACAGCTACTCTGAAGGCAAGGAGAGACATACAGGTGTCTCAACAAAGCAAAGAAGTTGTCTCACAGAGGGCCACAGTTTCTGGCCACACTAGTCTCCAAGATGGTGACGCTGGTCCTACCACGCACGCTCTGCTGTGTGTGGTACCTTTTGGCTCTCTGGGAGCTCAATGATGACCCTACACACAAAGAGAAAGGAGGGTACCCAATGCATCCTAGCAGAGCATCTTTTCATATATCATATATAGGTCTATCAATCAGTATTTTCGCTATACTACCTGCCCATACTATTCTCCCAGGACTGAGACACAACCCGGCCCACCAAAAGTGTCTTGCATTGTTCTATTAAATCACAAATCAGATCAAACAGTTCTCCCTGACATGTGGGGTCACAACACAGAAAACAAGCCAGTATGCTAATCTGTGAGGGAGAGCCCTAGAAACTGTCCAGGCTTCATGCTGAGCATATGACATTTGACAGGTCTATAGACCTGATAGCACAACTTGGGGTACGGCAATAGCACCAAGCATGGGTACCTCTGCATTTTCACCAGGGCTCTCTAGTACCTTTCACTTATGTGCAAAATCCATCTCAATAGATGTCAGAACTATCAAGAAGCAAATAGTCAAAATAAAGCTACTCATCTTCCTCTTTTCCTTTTCCCTTTTTCTTTTATTCCTTTCTTTTGTCTCCAAAATTTAAACACAGACCAAATGTTTTCTTTTACTTGACCTTAAGATTACACTGCAGTTGAATTCGTATGATATAGCTTCTTCTGTAATGCTAGGACAGACTTAACATGGATATTTGCTGTGTTGGAATTTTTTTTGGTATACGTAAATTAAAATATGCAAGGGAAGTCTTAGGTATTCCAGCACTTTCTGCACAGTAACACCAAAGTACTCCCACATGCTAAAAAACTATCTGAGAGTAATGCAACAGGTCTCAATACAGGGACACWAGACTCGCATTACTATTTAGCTTAAGGTATATATTAAATACCTAATGGGCAAGCCATGAACAAAACTAAGAACAAGGAATTTCTGGGGCACAGTTGAAAAGCGTGGGAGGGGGACTTTGCATTTCAGTTTAAACACTTGGGGCGAAGTCACCTGCTGAGCCATGTATGAGACACAGGGTCCTGGCAGAGGGGGCAAGGCAAGACTGGAGCTTGCAAGAATTTGTCTCTGTTGACCTTTGTTTTTTTGTTTTAATCATCAAAGGGGACTTAACTGCCTCAGGTACAGCCCTGTATAAAGGATTACATTAAAAAATAAAAATAAACATTAAAAAATTTGAAAAGCTAACTTGTAAGATCTCATCATAGCTCCTTTATCAGAAAATGTTCAACTTTACCCTAAACATTAAAGTTGTTTAAAAGAAAAGTTGCCTGAACTCAGTGCTTTGGCCCACTGCTGAAGTCTTCTTCCTTCTACATACCAAATTACAAAGAAAATTCACTCCTATCATCTGGAGAACAGGAGAATGAAAATAGCATCACTCAAGTGAATTATCACCTCTAGTAACACTGAAAAAGCAACTTAATTATTTTATTGCTTTAGATCACCAAAGCTACCTCAAGACACAATTGGGCAGAAACACAATCAAGACCAGTAGGCAACACATAAGAAATTAAACTCTATCAGCCCAATCTTTAAAACTGTCAGCATTTATTTGTGAATGGAAAATAGAGCACAACAAGGCACCTAATCAGCCTCTGCCTTTACGGCAATCCCATTACAGTCAAAGCCAATTAAATCTAACACTACTTTTTAAAATATGCAATTAATTATGATTAGACACAACTGCCTGTGCATTCACTTTGTGCACACAAAGCTTGAAATGGAACAGTAAAACAAGGTCCTGGTTGTGTTCAAAGCAGCTTTGAGCTTCTTTACTGAAAGCCTTTTATGAATCGCACAGATACTCAGAAAGAAGAATAAAGTTTCAACAGGTTGCAGGTTAACACACCCTTTACAAGCAGAGGATTGTGAACCTTCTGCAAAGATCTTAATTGTCAGGGCCCTGAGTGCACTAATGAGCTTCAATTGTCTGGAGTGGCCCCACCCCCTCCCACACACACACCCTGCCCAGGGGCTCCATTTAAGCTCAGGTCTGAGCATCAAACCCCTCCCTGAGCAATGGTATAGGAGTTTCTGCCTCCAGCCCCATCTCCTGCCTGGACCCACATCACTACTAACCATGTGAAGGGCCATCAAGGGAGCCATCTCTGCCCATTGTGTTCAGGTATACTTGGGGGAAAAGGGGTCCTGGTGGGTGAGGATATGGCTGGCCCTAGCATCACCCTCAGCTCCTGGCTTGGCCCCCTTTCATTGCTCCCTGACACTAACCCTCGCTTGATGAGATGACCCTGTAACGGGTCTTCCAAAACTTGTTATGCTCACAGCTTGCCCCATTTTTTAAAGCACACTCTAACTAGAGCTACTGCTTTTCTGTTGATATAGAAAGCAATCTGCATTTTAAGCTGCAGTGTTATCCTTAGCTCCCTAAAGTATTACTGGACTTAAGCTGCGGAAGTATAAAGAAAGGGAAATTCTGTATAGGAACACAGCAGGCTGTTAGGGGATTTGATACAGATGTGGTTAAAGAATATTGACTTTTGAATTTCTAAAAATACAATTATGGAGAGGATTTTAAATGGCCACCAGATGTCCACATTTTTATATAAACATTCAGACTACTGGTACTACAGGCAGGATCTATACTTTAATAGATAAATATCTGTGGTAGCAGACCAAAATCTTCAGGTGGGATGGCAGACTGCTTTTTATGAGAAATTTTTAATGGTGATTGCAATAGGACTAGCTATTTTATTCTGAGAGTTTTAATTTAAACACAGCTGGAAGTGCTTTCCCATTGAACTTTCAGAGCCCTCCTTGCTCCTGGGTACACAAAAGGCTTCCCTGCTTTGGTGAGAGCCCCGGTAGGGACAGTGCCTGATGCTCTCCAGAACCCAAGCCCTGGCTATGGATGTGCTCAGTGTGCTTCCTGGGTGTCAGGGCTTTGCCAGGCCCTTGGGTGCCCCAGCACATGCTGGCGTGTCCCTGCGGGGCTGGCAGATCCAAGCTCTGCAGGTCCAAGCACAGCCCAAAGCTTAAGAGACTGATAGAGCTGACGAGAGGTTTGATTTTTTTAAAATATAAAATGTAAAAGGCTTTTTGTGGCCACATCTGAGGGAAGCAGATAATTAATGCAATAACTTAATCTGGAGCAGTTCATTTATTCTTCAGACAAACACAGTGTGATCGATACTCCTTGAACTTCAGTTGGGGAAACTTCCTTTATAGTGAGGTTCAATGAGAATTCCTGAGTGCTTTAAAACTGTGCCAACACTTGTTCGGGCTAGGATGAAATATGAAAGTTACTGCCTGACTAGTAGGATGATCCCAAAACACAGGGGAAATGAATAATCCCTGCTATCCTGTTGGTCTTGGTCAACTCTCTTGAAACCTGGTCTCAGCCCAGCCAGCTAACTGGAGACCTAATAACTACTCTTTCCCAACAGTAGAGTTAGGACCCTCTTCTCTCTTTAACACTCCATTTCACTTTTCATCTGTAATTCCAGCTTTGTAGTAGGGAATTTAAGAAGCAAATGGTTACAGACTAACAGTTAAGCAGATGTAGGGAAAACAAGGGGTGTTGCATCCTTCATACCTCACCAAGGTAGGGGGAGCTATAGCAATGGTCACCATCCTGAAAAGGATTATTGCTGACAAGCCATGAAGGAAGGGTATTTAATTTAAGTTAATTTAAACTTTTTGTTTCATATTACTCCAAACTCTTCAGCAATTTTTCACTTATGCTGTTGCTCACTGGGCAAGTGGCAAGGTTGATACTGCTCAGGTGATAGCACAGGATAGGAAAGAGGAGTAGCTCTAATGCAAGTCTTGACAGTTTCCATTTTCCTGGACAGAAAAGTGATTAATATTTGATGGGTAAATTCCATTATTTTGATGTCTAAACTGGAAAAAATAATTTTGTCACTCAAGTAGAACATTCAAGCCTGAAATGGGCAAAGGGGGTTATAATTTTATGTTTTATTACCACTTAACTGCCTGTCCTTGGGCATTAACACCTAAAACCAACTTTGGTATTTGACACTGTAAGGGGGACTCTGAAGAGAGTTTCTTTAAAGTATCACAGTGAGGGAAAATGCACAAATCCATTTTAATAGGACACTTACTCATAGTTCCTGGTAACATGAAAAATACTTAATGTCAATGATGCCTACGAAGCAATGTGCAACAGCAGGCCTACCCAGCTGGGGTATAAACCTTGTTCAATGGGTTCCTTAACATGGATCCCTTCGTGCTTCCTAATTCACGGATTTAAAAGTCATCTGCAACTTCCCTATTACTGCGTGTGTGAGACAACATGTGTGAAAGCAGTGGCTCTTGCTGGGCAGGAACAGGAAACAGCTGATTGATGCTGCAGGGGATCTGCAAATTGATATCAGAGTGGTTTTTTACAGCTTTTTAAACTGACTGCCATGTGAGAGCAGTTAGATCTAACTCCTGGCTAGAGCATGGGTTTGAAGGAAGAGGATAGAAAGGGGAAATGGTATTTACAGCTGTCATCAAAACTTTGATACGCTTCAGTGTGAAACCGCAGGCTGAGCAGAATTAAGTCAGGCTACAAAACAACACTCAATCCAACAAAGCAATCAGTGTCTTCAGCCAACCTTAGGCTTTCCCCATCTATCTTTAATCCGCTGCCTTGAAGAGCTGACACAATATTAGACTGTCTCACCTCAAACAGCACTGCATACCTAACCGGCATGTCCAGCTGGGCTCACATCTGTGCCCTGCTTCAATGCTTCTCACATTCCCAAAACTCCACTAGGCTATAGCTGATGGTGAATATCTCCAGTACCTTACCTGCTCTAAGTAAGCAGAAAAGTTTAAATTCCTCATGTGGAACATGAAGAGCTCAGCCCTACTTTTCTGCAGCTAAAGCAGACTGTACATGCACCTCAAGCCAAGACAGAGGTGTTTGACCACTACCTTCATTCAACAGCAATTGTATGTGTCCAGCAAGAGCTGCTTTTGGGTGGGGGAACAGCAGTTTGGTCCCACCACAGGTACCCTCAGTCACCTCTGCTGCTTCAAGGCAGTGTCAGTGCAACACGGACCAAGACTGAGCCTTCAAGGGGACTGTGCACAGCTGGACATGCTTCTCCCCCAGGGAGGCAAGAAGGATCTGAGGAAGCAGAATCCAACCCAAATGAGAAGTTTGTAGTACTCTAAACACAAAATCAAATAGAAGACTATAGCTAGTATAA
Source organism: Phoebastria nigripes (assembly GCA_035582835.1). NCBI lineage: Eukaryota > Metazoa > Chordata > Aves > Procellariiformes > Diomedeidae > Phoebastria > Phoebastria nigripes. Next base: position 419,153 of record JAYKAV010003153.1, on the reverse strand, counting down.
GAAAATACTCAACACTTCACCTCAAGAAAAAGATTGCTTTCCCTTTAGCATGGAAACAAGAAAAAACCCAAAGCCTTGAGGACCTACAAAAGATAGCTCAGCAAAGACACACACCAAAAGCAGGGTTCTTATAAATGGTTGTCCTGGTTTTGGCTGGGATAGAGTTAATTTTCTTCATAGTAACTGGTWTRGTGCTGTGGTTTGGATTTAGTATGAGAATAATGTTGATAACACACTGATGTTTTAGTTGTTGCTAAGTAATGTTTACACTAGCCAAGGACTTTTCAGCTTCCCATGCTCTGCCAGGTGCACAAGAAGCTGGGAGGGAGCATAGCCAGGACAGCTGACCCAGCTGGCCAATGGGGTATTCCATACCATATGACATCATGCTCAGCGTATGGAGCTGGGGGAAGAAGGAAGGGGGGGACATTCGGAGTGATGGCGTTTGTCTTCCCAAGTCACTGTTACGCATGATGGAGCCCTGCTTTCCTGGAGATGGCTGAGCACCTGCCTGCCGATGGGAAGTAGTGAATTAATTCCTTGTTTTGCTTTGCCTGCATGTGTGGCTTTTGCTTTCCCTATTAAACTGTCTTTATCTCAACCCACGAGTTTTCTCACTTTTACCCTTCCGATTCTTTCCCCCTTCCCACTGGGGGGAGTGAGCAAGCGGCTGTGTGGTGCTTAGTTGCTAGCTGGGGTTAAACCATGACAATGGTGTTCCACAGAGAGTGATTATAAATTTATAAGCATTTACTGACATTTCAATATATCTCCATTAAGTCTCCTCTCATTAACTGCATGCACCTTAAAAAACAAACTCCTACCTTCAGAATATTTAATACGCAATGATTTAATACAAGTATTATCTAAAACTGTAAAGATGTAATCACCCTAACATAAAAATATAAATATGTAGCTGATATCTAGGTAAAAATTACCTCTGATTTTTAGATACAATGTATAAACAACTCATTTACATATTACTGCTTAATCAAGAACTGCAACACCCAACTTGGGACTGCTGAGCTACCACAAATAGGTTTTCCCATGTTTCACCACCAAATATATATCCCACAAACCTGCAGGTGCTGTTGACTGAGTCCTCAGGACAGTGGTGGTGGCACTGACAGGACAGCTTCTTCTGCGGAGGGGCAGGTGCTGTGCTCTCACCATCTTCTTTTCTGGTCTCCATGCTCAACTTGCCAGAACTTCGCAAGGGCATGTTGTCTAGAAAATTGGCTATAAATATAAGGGGGGGGGGGAAAGAAATAGTTCTAGGCTGGATTGCAAGACTTGGAATGAAGGCTTTAAAGTATTTCTACCCATCAAAATTTGAGAAAGTTATTTGAGCTGGGTGTTCACTACAGAGTCATYTTCTGTAGAAGCCTCTGAAATGGTCACTGTATTTGAGACTTATTGGGCCTCAGTGGCATTAGATCAAAGGTGCTGATGTTCAAGTTCTGCTGCTGCCAAAGAGATATGTTGTGCTTTTCAGATTGCAGAGTACAGCTTTTCTCCTATTGCATTACGCAGGTCAAATCCTTGGTTACACCTTTGCGCTTTCTTTGTCTCTATACTTGGCTCATGTCTACATCCACTGAACCCCATAAAAATGAGTGGGATTTATGGTACTCCAGGCAGAGCAGAACATGTGCATACAATTTAACAAAGATTTAACAGAAAGTGATGTTCTTTCAAGTTCAACAGCACTTTCTGTCACTTTTGCATAAGCACTACTTGGAAAACAAGGAAAAATAGTTCATTTCTATTAAAAAAAAATTCTATAAACAAAGTAAGAGGCAAGAATGTGTTTTAGAATGAACAATGCTGAAATATATGGAGGTGATTACTTCTAAAAATATCAGAGTACTGAATCTCCATGGAGCTGGTGGAGTACAGCTAGAGATGTTGGTGATGGGCTAGGAGCTGTTTAAGCAAACCCCCCCTGTCCCCAGCTCTACTCATAAATATCAGCTTTCAGTGCTTGTGAATATTTTAAGCCTCAAAGACAAAAATGAGATCAGCATGAAAAGCTTCAACTGGCAGTTTCTCACTTTCCTTTTGCTTCCCTGTAAGAAATCTTACTAAAGGGTCATTTACAAACAGCTGTCTCCAACAGAGTAGTTGAAGAGTAGGCTTGAAATTCTTGATTTACTGTTAAGTCTTTAGAAACAATTGGCATTATTATTATTATTATTTTGATTGGCTCCTGAACTGCTGCTTTGACTCTAATTAAAATCTTCCCCAAACCTCCATCATCAGGACTGATATATTGTGGAGCTGACAGAAAACTGTTCCTTTTCAGCTCCCTACAGAGAGATGGAGTGGGCAAACAGGCAGAGGTGATGGGAACAAGTAGCTACACTTCAGGCCTTGGATGGCAAGCGAGAACAGGCTGAAAGGTCCTGAAGCAGTGAAAGGCGGGAGGAAGAGCAGGGCTGTTCAACCAGCCCATGCCCTGAGGAGGACTAACGAAGTCCTGGCTGTGCTCCTGGGTGCATGGGACTGGCCAGTGCCCTGAGCACAAGTGTGCATGTCATGCCTCCCAGCTGCACACCCCTCCTCTCCTGGGCTAGCTCTGGTAGGAATGCCCTGCAAATGGACAGGCACTGGCAACAACTGGCAGACAGGCTTTAGTTTTCTTCAGTGTAATAAGAGACATGCAAGCTTGTCCCTAGCAAACTAGGAAAAAGCTGAAACTTGTTAGCTCTGGGAAAAGTGGGGCTTTGCACATAAGAACAGCTCATTTGGAGAAGTGTTAGGTTTTTGAACATTATAGCCCTTCCACTCCTTGCATATTCCTTGCATAAGAGGTATATTAATAATATTAAGGTGATACACATGAAAGACAATCATTCACCATATCAGACCATAACACCTATGAAATAGAAAACTCATATGGCTTGATCTTTGCTCAGGACCTATGTACTCCACTGAAACGACTGGATTTTTGATTAGCTCACCTCTTCTTAAAGTCAAACCAGAAAACTAGTTATAAAACATATACAAACTATGGGCTTGTAACCCTTGTGCCCAGCATCAAGATATTAATTGGATTCATGACACACTGTCTTTACTAACATTTGGTAAAATTAGAACTAAATGGAGTAGTTCACTCAAGATGCATTGTATATCTGTGTACTCATAGCTGTACCTGAAGATGCAGTAGGTGCTTAAATTAAGAAAAAAATGCACTGTTGTTTGTTTCTCCTAATGTAATTAGGATACTTTAAAATGCAGCCTGTGTACAACAAATTAGTATCAACAGATGTTTGCCCCCTGGGTCACAGGATTAGAGATTAAGTAAATTCTCTTTCAATCACCAATTTTTGTCTATATTACTTTGTTACCATGGAATGGGGAATATTCAACTATTAATATTCCTGTCAAGGATTTTCAGACTTCAAGCTCATGAGGCAACTGAATGAAACAGTTTGCCCTGCGTATCACTTCCATGGTTCTTTCTACAAGCTATATACAGTTTCACCAGGGATCTTTCCTCAGCAAGCAGTGCAAAAACAAAAGCATTTTACACCTAGCACAAAAAAAAGGAAAGGTTTAATTACACATTTGAAAGTGCCTGAAGATGTTAAATTTAGACAACTAAATACCTCCCTCATAACACATACATCTGTAGGTCACTCCTTTTTTCAATGAATGTATAAGGCAGTCATACTCCAATGCAATCTGTGCCCATCACTCATCAGGGATGTGATTGTGAACAGCTTCTGCAGAACTTGCCATAAAAAACAACAGCTTACATCCCTAGACCTGGTTGTAGTCTTAGTTAAAATAAGACAGGTGGGAGCTGCTGAATTAGAATCAGAAATCTGAAGTACCATCAAAGCATCACAGGTGGCTATTTAGAGATGTAGTTTGTTTTTTAGAAAACTGAGGACAAATAGGCTGGCATTCAAATTTACACTTTCCAAGGGTTTGAAGTAGGGATGTAGCCTAGGATTTTGCTTTCAGCTAATGCCCAGGGTCAAAACTAGTGTAAAATCATTGCAGTTTAGTGTTGAATACATTAAATCAAATAAAATTAAAAGAAGTAGGAATATTTTCAATCAGGCCCTTTCCTATCTTCTAAAAAGAAACCCCCTTCTCACTCCATTCCCTTGTTCCGTTCATGCCTTAAATTTCTGGCTGCTAGCTAAAAAGATGGGCAGATCTTTTGCCTCTGAAATTCAGATGTCTCACCCAGCAGATGAGCGTGGAACATGTAAGAACTCTTCTTCTCCCACTCAGAGTTCAGTTTCAACAAGGTCTTTTGACTTCTACATCTGCTTGACTTCAGAGTAGAAAGATTTTCAGCAGTCCCTTCCCCAAAATGTAACATGTAGGAAGAAACCCACAAGTGCTTTCCAGTTTGGCAACAAGTTCCTCCTGATTTCAGGTGTGAAATGTGCAGTTTGGGATGGTGAACAGCCTACTCCTAGAATCATAGAATCATTAAGGTTGGAAAAGACCTCTAAGATCATCAAGTCCAACCGTCAACCCAACACCACCATGCCCACTAAACCATGTCCCTAAGCGCCTCATCTACACGTCTTTTAAATACTTCCAGGGATGGGGACTCCACCACTTCCCTGGGCAGCCTGTGCCAGTGCTTAACCACTCTTTCAGTAAAGAAATTTTTCCTAAGGTCCAATCTAAACCTCCCCTGGCGCAACTTGAGGCCATTTCCTCTCGTCCTATCGCTAGTTGCTTGGCAGAAGAGACCAACACCCACCTCGCTGCAACCTCCTTTCAGGTAGTTGTAGAGGGCGATAAGGTCTCCCCTCAGCCTCTTGCATTTGCTGCTGTGCCATTTGCTCCTCTTGCATTTGCTGCTGTGCCATAACAAGCACATGTTGGTCATGCAGCCCTGGCTCTGTCTAGGGATTAGAAGCCCTTTGGGTTTTGAAAGCTCTCCTAAGGAGCTATGTCCAAGTGCCCTAAAACCAAGGGATTTCAGGCTATTTAAATTTGGCTGCTTCTCTGCTGTAGCCTATTCTGTTGCAGTCTGCTTATGGCCAGCTTCCAGTCCCTGGTGAACTGAGCACAGCTTGGGACAACTGCAGAAAAACAGTGGTATCAGAAATAAGGTTATTGTAGTCTGCTGAGAAACTTACTGACTGCATCAGGGAATTAATCAAAACAGTTGAGAGCCTGAAGGTCACCATCAGACTGGTATATCTTCATCAAATTTAGTTGATTTTCTCAGCTTATCCTCCTCTTTCCACTAAAATGCACCAGCATGTACAAATCACCTTCCACCACAAGGACAGGCAGGTGGCCACCAGGGCTTTTATGTCTCTTTGGAGTTCTGCTCCTGAGAAATATTTTACTCTATAGGTCTGGGACCACTCAAAATTGTGATGTGATGGCCTCTGTTACGAATCTCTACCTGACAATGGAGACTTTGCTTCACCTGAGCTCCTTTACAGAAAGGCATATCCAACAAAGATCCTGAAGCTAGGTAAAGGAAAACAAGGGAAATAAAGTGCTATAAAATGAAAGCATTATCCTGGATGACCATGAGAATGACTAATGTCTAGCCTAAACCCCTGCTAACCTCCATGCCAACAAATAATCCTTCTTAGATATATTCTTCCATTTTGCTTCCCATCCCTGCTAGACTTCATGGTAATCTGTGAGCACTAAGCTTTTGCATCTAAATACTAACTTTCTCATGTGGCAAACCCTTTCATGGTTTTTCAGTTTGTTTTGCTATCATTTTTTTTAACGATAGAGAAGTGATCACAGATCCCCACTCCACAATCACAGTGAAGTAACCATCAGGATGAATTACAGCTTGGGTTTAAATAATGCTGTTTAACGTTAGTTTGACAGGTCTGTAGACAGTAGTACCTCACACACAAAAGGAAATTTGCTTATTTAAGCTTTGCATTGACTCATGTAGGTGCAAAAAAAATTTGATCTAGAGAGCCCATCTCTTAGTGTACATTCAGTCCTCAAGCTCTCTGCCGTGGCTGCCAGTAAGTACTCCAGCCCCTGCCAACTGTAGCCATAGTTATGCGATTTGGACAGGAATTTCTCCGCTAGAATCTGGATAAAGCCCAGTAACTCATTTCACACCGGCCCACAGCCATCAGATGGTAATGACTTTTGGGCACTGCTCTGATTCAACAAGTCTGGTAACGTAGGAGGTGAAAAGCTCTGTATTCTGTTACTCTGTATTCTGTAGTCCAAATCTTAAGCCATCCTGTTCCCAGAGGATGAATAATTAGCAATAGTTATCTTAACAGATTGATTTCTGTGCCACAGCTGTGTGATTTATATGCTGTCTATGCAGGGAAAAGGCAGATCTTCCATGACTTTGCATGGGTTTGTCAGGAGTAAAAGTCAGGCTTGCTCCTTCCCGCAACAGAAGCTAAGGGCCACAAACAAGTCTGTTCAGAAAAAAAATATCRGAGTGCTGCACTCACTCCTCTTTCTACACAGGGTATTTGAAGCCTCAGATTAATGCAGTACCATCCATTCACATTTTCCCAGGCCAATAACAACGTTTGACTAACAACAGCACCCACTGATGGGGAGCGCTGCTTACTGCTTCAGAGAAGGTACACACCTAGGAAGCTTTGTACATCATGGAATGGCTGTTTCAACTGCTGCTTTGGACTGGAAATTAAGTACACTCATACAAAAGTGTCTGAATAGTAATTAAAAAAAAAACCTCACCCAAACCTCAAAAGAAAATCAGTCAACTTGATAAAACTGTTGAATGGAAATTTTAAACCACAACGTTACTTCATCTATACCCTGCACTAGCCTATACAGTTAGTGTGCTTTTCCTCAAATCATACTTTTATTAAAACATGAAACTATTGCGCAACACCCTGCTAGAGTTTCCTATGCTATATCATAAACTACAGCCTGATGACTTCCCACCAGGCCAGGGTTATACCGACATGATTGTTTTAAGAGAAAGGGAAATAACTAACTGCTAACTCACTGTACTTTACAGTCATCAGATAAAAGAATTTCCATGGGATATTTTCTGGCAAATAGTCAGCAATGAAAACACAGCGCAGTTAAAGAAGTAGAAATAAATTACGCCTCTTAACTCAGCCTGATCTACTGTGTAAAATAGTCAAGAGGTAACAGTAAAAAACTTTTTATTGGTGACAATCATATAACAGAGAAGGAAAAACGGATCATGACAGTTTCCCTTTGCTGGATATTCAAGGCTACCATAAAACTCAAGGCAAGGTCAGATGCCAAGACCTGCATATTTTTGATCCAAAACCACAGTAAACAAAACCTGGCATAAAAACACCAGAAAAAAGGAAAACAATGTGCTTTCCTTTTCAGTGTGTGACTGTATTGCACTAGTGAGCCCAAACTGAGGTTGGTATCAAATGGTGTTTGAAAATAGCTGTACCCTGATATACATCCACTGTAATAAATTGGCATACTAAAAAAAATTGTAGCATAGCTTATGTATGATTTGCTTCATTTCCCACCTATGCTGGATTTCCTGTACACCAAAATATGTATTTTGTATATTTCAAAATTTGGGGTGGTTTTGCTTCTATTCATGATGCAATTAAATAAGGTTTACAATCTGTCAAGGTAGTTTTCTTAAAAACTGTTTCTGGCCATATTCACAGAATTGCCACCGAGTGCCACTATAGCTACATGTATATGGCACTACTTTAAATAATGTATTTATATTTCAGAAACTGCTTTTGCATTTGGTTTGAAAAGGATAAGCACCCTTCTCCAAAAAGTCTGTTTAAACCATCTTAATCACACATGACATTAGTAGCTAAATTAGTTAAGTTCAGCATGGAATGTAACAAGCTGCGACAAAGCCACTGAGACAAGACCCGTCAAATTAATACTTATACCATACTACTCGCAACTTAAAAACGCAAAAGCTTCTTTGGTGTCATGGCTCATGGAAAATGCACACGTAATTTGCTGTCCGCCAGTTACATCACAGTTTGATCGAGTGTTACTTTTTCCTGGTTTCCTCTCACTTCTCCTATCCACAGTTAATCTTTGACATATTTTTCATTTGGAAGAAAATGAAAATTGGTTGGCACATTTTTCATAGTGTGAGATAGCGTACCAACAGAATAGAAAAAAAGCACAAAAGAGACTTCTTTAAAATTTCCAAAGGGAAGTACATGCAAAGCGTTTTAGCCTGCTGGCTTGGACTTAGTAAAGTCTACCCCTACCCACTGTCATTCCCCATTAATAAAGAATTTCCCCAACTCTGTCGAATCTCTCACTTAATTCTACCTTCTACAATCCTTTGGTTCCATCTATAAACATTCCATGACAAAGAAAAGCTTTTAAAATGTAAGTAAGTTTTTAGTATTTGCAAAGATGAATGTAAAGATATTTCACATAATTCTCATTAAGATATCAACATATTTTCTTTATTTCTAATCTCTTTTCAAGAGCCACATTTTACACAGCAAAGGTAAAAAGTGTTGGAGCTACCACTATTCTTTTCTGAATTGTGTGTTCTTGTACAATTCAAAATGAACAAACATTTTGCAAACACTTGTGCAAAAGCACTACTGTTTGATGCATGTATGAGGATAACAGGTAATAAAACTAGAACAGTGAGATGCAAATATTTCAGGAATACTAAGGTGAGATCCAAGGTCCGATCTGAGAATGACTGACTCTTCTGACTTCATGCCCAGAAGGATTTTGAGTCATAACAGAGCATCACTTGAAAAAAAACAGAGGAGATGCAGTTGAAGCTAGATCAGACCTCTTCCGATCTCCCCGGAGTGTTAGTATTTAAGGTACCACAGAATAATTAGAAAGGGATATTTATTTCAAAGGCACACTAGCCTAGCTTTGTGAGACAACATGCAGAAATCTAAGTTTTCCATGGTGGCATTACTTTATATATTGCTTCATTTCTCAATTTGGTTCATATTGAGTGCCTACATTTACTTTACAGGATAGCTTCAGATAGAAAATAAGCTACTGAATACATATGGTGTACAAAGGCACATTAAAAGAGTCTCATGTCTTCATCAAACTTACTTACAATATTCTTTACCACAGAAAACAAAATTAACTATTTCAGTGAAATTGCTGAAGCATTTGCTTTGAAAGAGGTAATTTTTACCTCTCATCACTTTTACGTACCTGAGCTTTTTCATCTCTTCCTCAACAGCATCTTGGGAAAATGTCTAGCTAAATGTAATCAAAACTCATGAAACTATGCCAGCCAAGGTGCAGCTGTAAAACCCCATCTCCCATCTATGAGCACCACCTGATCGAAACAGGGACTGGAAGCTCAGGTACAAAGATGTGAAACAAGCAGCCTGGATATTAAGCTACAAACAGCAGAGTCTGTGCCACACTCTTCATTTAGAAAATTTTTATGTAAAGAAAAATAGGAAGATTGCTGTTAACATCCAAAGCTAGTTATTTCTGCTTTTAAGCTGCAAATCCCCACACACACTTGCAGTTCCAAGCAGCAAGCATCACTACAAGCAATCTTGAAAACTCTCCTGAAAACTAGCAACAGGGGAAAAAAAATACAGACGGGAAGCAGTGCAATGTGATACCATTACAACTAAACTATGCTTTGCTATCTGATCTTTAGGAAAGCATCAAAGATTGTAGTGGGCAAGCTGTAGATTTTTACTTATTATCATTTCAGAGGATATTTAGATTGAGGCATTCAGACAATGACATTTAAAAGAAACAGCAATAGACAGCTTTGACTCTGTGGCTCTCTTAGATATGTTTAATAAATCATTGTCACTCCTGTTCCCTTTTCCAGCAAAAAGAAACTCAAGAGCACCATGCCAGTAGTCAAGACAAAAATAGTGCCTGGAAGATAAAAATATCAGCTAGCCATTCTCACCCCTAACATCAAAGACTGCACCTGTATATTAAAATCTAATTAGCATGTACACATGCCATGCTTGCAGAAGACTGCCAATGTTATTCAGTGCCCTTCTAACTGACTGGGTTTGGCTGTTCAGGAGTAGATGTGACACATCCCCAGCTCAGCCTAAAGAGCAATCTACTTCATAAATCACAAACTCCTTTCTCAATCCTACCACACTGGAGTTGCTCCCTCTCACTTCTCATAAGAATAAATAAAACAATGTAGACATTCACAGAAACAAAACTGTCATATAGCTATCTTATGGCATAAGCATGCTATATTTTTAATGGCTTTTTAAAAATTTTATGGCCATACATATATAACTTTCTTTAAACTTGGTTTATTGATTAGCTTATCACAAATGCTTCCCAAATCATGGGGATGATGATGCTTCCTACCAACTCCCCTTCCCACTTTTCCTCAAGTGCCTGTCTATCTCCCAGAAGGACAGATTATTTAATGTCTGAAAAAATCACTAGCAAATTTTGATAATTTTTCATGGGCGGATGCCATCGGCATCCCTAAATCCTGTGTGTTTACGACACACTCAGCAACTAACTGTTGCTGAATGAAGCGCTCAAGGATCTGCAAGAATTTTTCATCCTGGAGGCAAATGCCACCGTGCCAGGTCACCAGGCCGAGTAGTGTTTTAAGTAATTGAGCAAGTGACAGCATAAATTCTTGCCCTGTTCAGCTGCCAAGGCAGGGACTGAATTGAACTTACTGCTACTACTGTTGGCCTCACCACACACGCTGAGCAGGGATTTGAACTGCATGTGTAGAAATCGTAAGCGATGAAGAAGATCTTTGTGTTTGCGAAGGAGGGCTGAGGCACAAATCTTATCTCTGCAAACACGGCCAAAAGCAACAGAAAGTGTCATTGACTTGCTAACTTTGACAGAAAACAAATAAATCCATTTAAAGGGAGAGGAAAGCATCTCTATTGCAAACCAAAATTAATTGCATGCATGGAATAACAATAATCAATTCTGACCGCAGACATAAGCACTATGGTTTTCCTGATGTGTTCAAGCAGCCTAAAAGCATTTCCCTGTCTGAACACTTCAGAGCATCTGCTGAGCTCGTGTCTGGGCAGGAAGGAGGCACATGCCACCTGCGCCCGATGACACTGCCACCAAACCATCAACCAGTCCCCTCTGGCAGGCTTCCACGCTCGCCCACCCACTTGGGTCTCTGGAAGAGGAGGAACCAGCCGCCAGCCCCACTGGGTTTGCTTCCTTTGGCTTTTTCCAATGTCATATGAATACATCTTCATAACTACCCTTCATAAAGCACCTCAAAGTCTAAGAAAGAAAAGTGAATTGCAAACACCCTTAAAACTTGTATCCCGCGTGCTCTTCTCCTTGACCAGAAGTTTTCATGAGCTGCGTGACCACCTTTCTCTCCTTAGACTTTCTCTGCAGAGTATGAAGCAAGAAACAATTCCGGTCAAACGTAAAACTGTTTTTTTTCAGCATCCAGCCATATATGAACAATGATGAAAAGTTTTAGGAGAGAAAGTACATTTGGTTTTATTATTTGGCTATTTTTCCAAYTCACTAGTATTTAAAATGTATAGAACAAATGCAGCATTTTAATAAGCGTTACTGATACACATATGCACTATATATTGCCAAAGTACCTTTAAAATTAGACAGAAAGGTGTCTATCGCTAAGGCTAAACCCAGTCCCAGCTCTGTAATTCATCCTCAAAACGCAAACCTGGCATCAAAATTGGTCTAATATTGCCAAAACATTTATTTTTAAATTAACTTCAAACCCAAAGACTAATATAAAAGCACATTTCAGGAGAAAAAGAGAAATATCCTTTTAAATTCATTGTCAGGCTGAATGCAAATTACCAGGTCTTCTAAAAATCTCTTTTTTTTTTTTTCCTCGTTCCTCACCAAAAAAGGGAATAGGAAATTTTTTGTTTTATTTGCAGTATTTTCTCCATAAATCTGCCACCTCTCTCCTTAAAACTAAACTAACGAAAGCACACCTACAGGTTTGCAGCAGACCCCTGACACCATACAAACTCTGAGCCACACTCCGAGTGAATGAATAGGAAATCTCCAGTATGTTCCCCCCGCCCCCGCAAGAATTGAAGCTTCAAACACAAGACGGTGTGCGTCACGAGCAGCCAGCTCCCTGCTGCCCCGCGGGGCAGCCCCGCACCTCGCCAGCACGCCAACGATGCTGCTTTTTTTTCAGTCACACAATTCCCTCTTTGACCTTTCTGCAAAACCCACTGAACCTCACTGTTTTGGTTTTTGGTTTTTGTTTTTGTTTTGGTTTTTTTGGGGGTTTTTTTTGTTTGTTTTTTTCCCAGAATCTCTTCAGTGTTCTGCTTAAACCAGGCTTTAAAAAAAATTAGAAAAGGAAAAGGAAAAGGAAAGATGAAAGATGAAAGAAAAAGTAAAAAAGAAGAAAAAAAAGCAAGTGCTTTGTGAGCTGAAAAGCTAAGCCTTCTACTTACACCAGGTTTCCGCGGGCTTGCTACGTCGCTGCCAGATTCCCTGAAGATGAGAGTCATGTGAGGAGGCAGAGGGCAGCTCGGGGGGCTCCACTAAGCAAACACAGCACCGTACGCTGGGCTAATCCTGCACCTGTGGCGCGTTATTCAGCAGTAAAGAAATGTAGTCCAGACTGCCTCTGCCTAATACGGCTCAGCTGTTTTTCTCTGTACTCCCTTTGATTGTAAGCTGGCAAACAATATTATTTCGGCCAGGCGCAAAGCAATATTCAGGCTATGTAGGCTATGACAGTTGAAAGGTGGAAGAAAGAAGAAAATCCTGGAATTACAAATAAAATAAAGATTCTGAGCAATGCAGATTTTGTAACTGTTTCCAGATGGTTAACAGCGGCTTCCAAGGTCAGTATGTGAAATGCACACTGGAGCTGGAGCCTTTTGCTCCCTACCTCCCTTTAAAGTGGGTCTACCTGCGATACGGGATACACCACAGTGGCCTGGCTCTCATTTATCCGACTCAATACATGTTTTCCGAAGAGCGCAATCACGAGAAGGTTTCAATGGTTTTTAGGCTTCTTTCTGTTTACTTTGTAGGCAAAACAAAAAATGCCGATAGAGAACAGACTACTAAAAGAGATGGCATACAACCAGCAATTTGTGATTTTTTTTTTCAGAGAAAGGGCCACCAAAGAGGTCATCAAGTTGCTASCAGGTTACATAGGTTTTATCATAGCATGTAATAAAAAATTATAGGAAACTTGATAAAAACTATATACAAAGAAGAGCAAAATCTGGTCCCTTAATGGAAAGATAGCAAGAAGTTCACCCCAAGGTAGACACATGAGCATTGAGAGTAATTAATTATCCTGATATTTGTATCTTACAAGTTGACTAACCACTGTTAAAAAAAATCCATGTAATTGTGATCCACACAGGTATGTAACAAGAGAATATTATTTTTAAAAAAAMCCACAGATTATTATTTCACATCCTTGAAATAATTTAGTTAGTTTGTAACTTTAATGCAAGGAAAACTAATCTGGTAATTGGCATTTATTCCAGATAGCATGGTCATTTAATATATCACAGCCCCTTCACATAACACCTATCATTTCCATGCTAGTATGTAACTGTTAGAGCTAACCTATAGCTACTGTTACTAATCAGCTTTTTTTTCTTTCTGATATTAAGCTGTAAACATCAGATGTATGATCACACAGCATTTTGTACTTTAAAGGCTTTTCTCTACGAAATGATACTTCAGTTTCTGCTCCATCGTTACCTAATCTAATTCCACCTTTGGAAACTGGTAATGAAAATAAGAGATATCTGCACATTCAAAATAATGTATCCAATTTCTTGTTGGAAGGTTTATTGCTGCTGTTGTTTACCAATGGGATTATTTCCAAAGAAATATTTTCTGTTTAAGAAAAATGTATGTTTTAGAAGAGCTATATTCCTATGAGAAAATGCCCAAAACTAATCTGGAACTATATGAACTTTCAACTGATTTCATACAGAAGGGCTGACTCTTCAGGATGCTGGGTGAAACCAGTATGATTCCTAGTGAAACAACCAAAGACAGGTATCTGGATATTTGATTTGATCTACAGAGGAAAAGGTAAGAAACAAGACTTTATACAACATCAACATCAAAATMAAAATAAAAAAGTTGCCTCCAATTTCCTCTTTCAAAAAATTTGCATATATTGTCTTTGCAAATACTTATTTCCTTTTCTGGAGCCTTACACATGCTTTTTTTAAAGCTATTTGTTACTAGCAGAGGCAACGGTTGAATTTTTCCTCCTCCATACTGTTTGGTCTGTTCCTGCCGCGTCCCTACTTTAGAGAGCTACTGGTACATACTAACAAGACCACGTGTACCACATGAAAAAGATAGATGACGTGCAATCTTCTGCCAACACAATGTTGTAACATGGGCCAGCTAGAAACTGCTTGAACTGCATGGTGGTGCTCCTGGCAGCCATCACATATCTCCTCTTTATCTCTCCAAGGGCATCCTGCTTATTCTACCTTGCATCTCCTGTAGCCCATTCATGGGAACATCCAATAAAAACATCTTCAGAGCTGTAAGTAGTGTTTTGAATTTGCTTTCTTTGTATAATGTGGCCTTTGCACTGTGTGTGGTGTTACCCAGACTGTGCTCTGTACCAGCCTGCTGTCCTCCAGCCAATACAAAGCTCAAAACCTACTTTTAAGATAATGTGAAAGCTCAGAAAAATAATGAAAAACATGGAAGCTGAAGCATAAACAAGACTGATATAAGTTTCTTTAAGTAGGAACTGCTTTCATATACAGTTCCTTTTACAAGTGGTCACCCACCTAAATGTTTACATTTAATTAGCTTTTCAAAACAGTGGACTAGATGGCTGTGGAGACATAGGAATTAGGTACAGAGACTGCTTTGTATACCACTAGCTAAAATTCACCTAAAGCCAGCAAAAGCTGGCTGTTGGATTGCCTATTTGAAACCAGAACCTGGTCCCGGCTGAAATTCGTCAAGGCCGATATCCATCTCACAACACCTGTATTTGCAATTTCCAATAAATACTCCTCTTGCAAGTTAAAAAATCTCAGGTGAAAGATCATATGAACAAGTTGACAGAAGTATAGAAGAGTATTAATGCATAATGCCATGAGGCATTGTTGCTCCCCATGTTATTTAAATCTCATGGATAAACAAGCAACTTTTGTTCCCAAGGTAATAACAATATAGCATTTCTCACAAGTGGTAAATCTACTCCTTTTTTCTTTCTTTCCCCTCTCTCTCCCTGAAGCATGCACTTAACCCTATTACAAAGGAAAGCCTACCACTCTCCATTCAGGAACCAAGCCAAAGGACTTGTCAGGAAAATATAAAAAAGGCATCTTACTTTCATTAATACATTAAAATGTCATAAAAAAAGCCCTAGGACAAAATGCAGTAATTGCCAGCTGCCTAATTATTTTCTCATCCTCTTCCAGCCCTCAACACAATGCCTCCGTGTTAGGCTGGCTGCCAGTGATGTTTGGAACATTAAAAATAACCCCAATTTCTGCAGAGATTTCATGTTGCAAAATGTGCTCTCATGGGCAAAACTGAAGCAAATATAAGAGTAAACTGATATTATTTACTTTAAATGATGAGGGAAGCGAGACTACTGGGTGCTGTCAACTCACCCTCGGGTTTGTATCTATATTCGTAGAAGAATAGTTCAGAGATAGGAGGTTAGAGGTGGCTGAGAACAAATTTCGCTTCCCAATTAACACTACTGAGCCATAAAAGCCTTGTCTACTAGGCGCCATGACATACAAACTATCCTCCCGCTGCACAGGGCCCTTGCTCTCTGCAGAGTTCAGTGTCTCCTGACTTGCTCAACAGTATAAGCAGAGGGATCATTAGTTATGACTGGTAGAGCCTAGGAGATAATGTTGACTCTTATTTCAGGAACTATTAAGCTACAAACGCTGCTCTGAAAGCCATTTATCTGCATTTTAAGATAAACAGAGAAGCTACTCAATTAAGTAGATTGCAAGAAATAAGCTGCAGATGCCAAAGTGAGTGACTTTTAAATTCCAAAAAGGAAAATCTGTGCATTTAATAAGCACAATTTTATAGCGCAAAATTACTGACAGGGAAGTTCATAAGCAGCATAGCTTAACCACTCCGCCATGTCTGATAAAGAAACACAAATCAAAGTGTAATTACAAAACAGTTAATTCCAAGCGATGCAAATTACAGGCAATTACAATTTGCAAGTTACTACCGCAGATACCAGTTTTGAAGTATAACATTATGAAGTGGCAATCCTTGTTTACATTTTATCTCCACATCGCTACAATTTGAAAATGAGATGCTATCCCAGACCTCTGCAAATGAGATAAATGCCAAAGCTGTCATGCCTGAATCTGCACTTGCTAGGGAGAACATTCTTACCGAGATAAGCAACAGAGTATGAAATTATTTTCTCGAGTCTTGCCAACGAACCGATTTTTTACTGAATACTATTCATCTATTTGGACATATCTCTACAAGATCTTTAAGATACTAGTTTAATAAAATTAAAAGCAAAAAAGAAAAAACCCAAACCACTAAAAAGCATACCCACAAAATAGTTTCCAGTATCCTTTAAAAAGATGTAAAATACAAGGCATTCTAAGTGTCGAGAAAAAGATGGATTTTTTTTTTTTTTTGTCACAAAAATTAAAAACCTGATCTTTCCTCACACTTCCAGATGCCAGAGCTTTTCAAGTCCGCTCTGAGGTCAGACAGGGGAACACGCAGGTGCACCGCGTGTCGGCAGCTAAAAGCTTGCAAGGTTGCGCCAGAATCCGATCCGCCCCCCCACATTCCTGCAGGCATTATAAATGCTCCCTGAAGGAATATTACCCTAATGCAGACTAATTTTCCGCAAACAGCCCCAGCCTCATTAAACTTCTTTATCTGCATTGTTCAAAGCAGTTTTTCTGGTAACATTGAACTCCCTTATGCCCATCTAAAAAGAAACGAAACTCCTTTTATGTTCTCTCCAGTATCATTTCTCCTATTCAGGTCCACTGGCACTACACAATAGATTCAATAAAAATATTCAGTTTCATCATATGGTAATAATGTCCTAAAGACTATGACACAGACATTAAGAGAGAGAGAGGTTCTGTTCCCATAAATAAATACAGAGTAAAGAGACCACTCTCCAAACAGGGTTTCATAGATTTATATGGATGACTTTATATAGCAGATGTTTTCCTGGACCTACAATTCTTCACGCTCCTGAAATGGACTTGTACCCTTCCCTTGACAAATCCTTTTGCCTTCAGTGAGACACACAGACTCTGTTCTCTTGACATGAATAGCCATTGCCATTAAAACGATTAAAAAATTTGAACATGCTTTCACCTAGCTTTATCATGGAGATAAAAAAAAAAAAGAGCTAGTCTGCAAAGCAGCATAACATAAAAGTGAGGTTATGACATGCAGAAACCAAAAGCAGATCTTCTTCCCAAAGCGACGACGTCCTATGTGACCTTATCCCAGATGCTCCGTGATGCACCTTGCCATCTGCAAATCATTGATGTGAACAATAATGTTCTTTAAAAAGCATTTCTGGTTTGCAGATGAAAATCATTATTACAGGGCTGGCACAGGAATACCATCTGCAGGCATTCCTTCTTCCCCCACTCCATTCAGATTGTCCTGAACTGCCTGAAACCCCAAGCACTGCTCAGGATAACAAAATACAGAAAGGAGACACAGCCAGAGGATATCTGCCTATCCTAACCACACACTCTAATAACAATCCTGAAATGATAAAACCAGTTGTACAGTAACTTGCTGCTTCTGAGGAAAACAGCAGACCAAACAGTGCTGTATCTTCCAGTGATTCTTTGGCCTGTTGTTCAACATACAAAGACCCAAGAGGGATTGCTAGGAATAAGGACAGGGGGAAAAGAAAATGCGGGCAAAAGCACTGGGAGAAGGCAAGCCATGCATCCACAGTCTTTGGCCAGTTCACTTCAAGCTGGTAGGGATTTTTTGAAGGAAATAAATAATAAATAAATAAATAAATTTATATTATTTACATATTATATACATAAAATATATGTTTATATATAAACATGAAATATGTAAATAAATAACCCATGAGGGCTCTGAATTGGGGGAACAAAGAGTTAGTTACACTGAACAAATCACTGTGAAAATGAAATTATTTGAAAATTGGAAATATTGCTACTATCAATATGATAATGTCAATATAAGCAATGTAAGAATGAAAGCGATGGTCCTCATAGCCACACTTCACACGTGCACAATGAGCACAAGTCTGTGGTATAACACTGTGATCATATGCATCTAACCCTATAAAGTAAGCAACTTCTTATATGAAAATTGCTGTTTATGAACAGACTTATGAAACAAGCCAAAGCAATAGCCCTGCACAAGAAACCAGCCACTCCACCCTCTGGACAGCTCAGTTGCAGACTGTAACGCAGAGCGATGCAATGTGCAATACCATGTAGCGCATGTGCTCTGATGTCCACGYGGTGCTAAGCACAGCAAGAAAGACTGCTTATGCCCTCCCTACCGTGCTGAAAAGAAAAATCTAAGTATCATATTTCACACCATTTATAAACAAAAATAAAGCAGCRTTTCCCATAATTTAGTCTTCTGTTCTTCAAATCACTACCTCTTCTTTCCTGTTTTCGCTCAACCTACTTTCCTCCATAATGTTTTACGCATTTACTTTCTTTTTCTCAGTCCTTCTTTTTAATATTTGTTTCTTTCTTCATGGAGTTTTCTTTTAAATAAACCAAGTAAGTTTCTTCCCAAAAACTCATTTTCCCCCCACTTACATTCCCCTGGACTGCCTCCCTCTCTCTCTCAGTTGCCTTTCTTCTATTATCTTCTATAACCTGATCCCTCTTCCAGCCTCTCACTCCTCCCACTTCCCAATGCTGCTTTGACAAGCTCACTTTCACTTATTTTCTCCTCACTTCCTGAACGATTTATGCCAAAACCATCTGACCCTGACTCCTTCCTCAGCCTTTGTGCATTGCCCCACTTTCACATACATCCCTTTAAAAGCACGTGCAATATGGACTCCCAATTCCAAACCAGGTGCTGCTTGCTCCCAGCTGGTATGTACCTGTACACCCAGCACACATGCAATGCGACACACTCAGTCCTCTACAGGAGGGCAACCTCCGCACATCCTTCCCGCTGGTCGTCACACTCTCCTGGGAAGGGAAGCCCTTTTCCCTTCCCAGGTTTCCCCCTGGAAAGCACCCCAAAATGACTGCTGAGGACCAGAGCAAGGGCAAGAGGAGCACTGCTACACCTGAGGACAAGGAAGAGCAAACTGGAGACAGGCAACAGCCCTCTGACGCAACGCATTGCTTGCCAAGTCATTAGCTGACATGACAAGCTGCCTTCTCTTCCCTGACCAACTTTTTTGGGTTCGGTTTTTTGGGGTTGGTACGCTTTTTAGAGAAGACAGAGGTAAGACAACAGAGGCTGCCGTCTACTTATTTCAACTGAGATCCCATCTGAAGTTCACCAAGCTTCCATTAGCCCATTAAAATTGAATTAGAAACCTTGACTTCAGCAAAAGGCAATGAGAAGTTACAACTAATGCCAACAAAATACAATAGCGTAGGTCTTCTAGAGACCTCACATGATATTGCAAGGAAGTGGCTATGCTCACCGATATGAATTAAAGAAATCAAAATTAGATTTTTCTTTCACTTTTCTTCTTTTTAGCTATTTTAAAGAGACGGAAATTGTCATCCAGCTGAAGTTTCATTTCTTTCACCTCCAGTCAATCTCTAAAAATACTCCAAGTCATAAGAACAAGGGGCCTACAGCAAATACGTGTTTCAAGCTGAGATGCTGTGTAATTTCAGAGAGAAAGAAAAATATTTTCCCAAGCTTTCAACTTTTCATTTGTATAAAATAGTTTAGTTTATAGCTAGGTAAAGATGTAAAATTAAACTTCTTCATTAGTGTAATGTACTGTAACTCACTATAAATACTGTTAACATAACTAAATGCATGAATTGTGCAACATTTTCCATCAGAATATGTAAGGGAATAGACGCCAAATACAGGGTAAAAAAATAGAAGAAGTCAGCTTTCTTCTATAAAATAGCAGAATTCTTAAAGAATGTGTTGGTGGTCAAGTCTCTGACAAATAAGAGGTTGTTTCCGTGCTACACAGCCCAACTATTCGTCTGATCAACCTTAACTAAGGAAGAAGAAAAAGTATTTGGATACTCTGTAAATAAGCACAGGGAGTATTATTTTCCTATAAAGTCATCTGAAATTACTCCTTCCCAACTTGTATTTCTTATTGCTATTCTTTCAATGCACCACTGCTAAATTAATTCCCTACTCAACTCTGCAATAAAGAAATTATTTTCTAAACCCCTTTCCTGGGTGGGGACTGTACTGGATAAAACCACCAGTATCACTGAGTTGCAGCCAGATGGAGACAGAAAATGGTAAAACCAGTTTTTAAGGATGGATGTGATGACTGTAGACATTCACACACTTTCCCACATGTAATAATTTCTATTTCTACGCTACTTTCCTTTTCGAAGTAGCTTCCCCTTGGACTGCAAGTGGTGGACAGAAGTACCATCTCTGTGAGCTAAAGAACCGGGCTGATCTCCATGCCCAGCCTGTGGAAAAATCCTTCAAAAAAGGCCACTTGATTTGCCCCAACACAGAGTTCACTTTTTTTGCCCTAAGTTACCACCATGCCCAAGGAAACGCAATTAAAAGATTTAGTAATACATTCAGCAGAAAATCAGTGTAAACGCTTAAATATGTGTGACATCAGAAAATATGGCAGTTTTAATAATTTTCTTCTGTAAAATATACCATAGTTAAGTTATAAGTAATTAACTAAATTTACTCAAAAATTATTTCTTTAGAATACTGCGCTTGCAGGTCYGCATATCTGCAACACCTACTTTGTTCACCGACAAAAATGACACGTAACACAGATGGCACAAACCCAAGGATGCCAATCGGAAATTCAGCTGCAACTATGACTAATGTTCACCAAATTGATAGTGAGCTACGGTTGGAGGATCCTCTTTAGGAGCTGAGCTGCAAGGCATGCATTCCAGCTGCTGGGTTGTATCAAGAAAAGGAAGAGGGAGTATTATTGGGGGAGAAACGTCATGGGTACCCTCTGTTAGCTTTATCTTGGAAGTTGGCTTAAAACTGAAGTTTAAAACCCTGACTCCTAACATGAGAAAAACATGAAGCTCAATGTCAAGCCTAGAGATTGTGGAAGTGTTGGTAGGCTATACACATTACTTCTGTACTAAATGTTACCCACCTAACCTCGAAACAAGCAAGAACAAACCTTTTAATAATTACTTGAAAGAATGAGGTTAATAAATTTATGTTCAGAAAAGTCCAGAATATACTCTGAGAAAAAAAAAAAAWTTCTTGTACCATCAACTACATATTTTTGTTACTCAGCAACAGAATTTCTTCTATGAAAATAGTTGTTATAAATCAACAAACCCGGGAAGCTACACTTAAAGAAGGGTGTCAGATATCCATGAAAAAGTGTCCAAAAGAGGAAGTGTTAAATACAAAAATAACTGAATTAGCACTTCATAATTTATTCTACATCCTGCCGGCTGCAGTTTCAGTAGGATGTGATACACTCAGGATAAAAACAACCATACTTCTTCAGTTTTATCCTCAACAGCACTGTTGACGTGAGTTATTAAATTGAGTGGATTCAATTCCAAAGCTCACTATGTTTCAGGAGAGAATCAGTGATTTCTGCAAACTGTTTGTACATCTCTAATACAGGACATGATCTCAAACCTTCACCCCTTTAAAAATCCTGAAGCTAGAGAACGAAATCCCGGCTTTACTGCAAGCGTTGTTAGTTTTGCCATTACCTCCAATGGGTTTAGGATTCCAAGGCAAGATCTCGTATGTGCAGAATTCCTCTTGCTTTCTCTCTGTCAGTTAGAGAAAGTCAATTAAAAAACTTATGTACTGAAGTAATTCCCCTCTTTCTGGCCTAGACCTTAGTTCCCACTGAAAATAAACCGAGTTGTAATGTTAAAAATGAAGGTGAAACCAAGCCCAGCATGCACTGTAATAGATTTACAGGGTCCCTTTTGGATTTCACATTCATTGTTCTGCAGCCCATGAAATACTAGGGAGCCTTGGGAAGAAGTCAAACCCCTTGACTTTAAAACCTCACACCCATTCAGAAAGATATTATTAGGAACAACAGTATTCTAGCATCATATTTCTGGTTCCCTTCACTAGTATAAAATGTTTTCAGATTCAGCAATAATATTAATCAAGTGTTTTAAGACCACCTTTTCCTTTCCCTGCAAAATTGCTCCTTCTTAGCACTCTCAGGAGTTTTTGTTTCTGCCAAAGGCAAATTCAGTTTCTGTCCATAACAATGGTGGCAAAATGGGGCTCAGCACACTTCTAGCAAGGACCAGATGTACTTTATATAGATCATTGTATTAGAATAGCTCAAACCAAAATACTGCCAAATTAAAAGTGAAAAACCCCATGCTTTTCAGACATGCTTACAAGAAACCAGCATAATCAGATTACTCTGTCTGTATATTGTATTTCTTACACAAGTCCAAAAAAGTCCAGTAAACCAGATTCTTTCTCTTTTTTTGTATGCTTCTTTTAGAGACCTTTCAAACTAAATATGTGAACAAAAAAAAAAAGGCAAGACACTGAAAAAAACCCATGAGTCATCCATCTGAGACATGTGGGGAGAACTGGGGAGAATTATTTATAGAACAGATGCACTAGAAAATTTCCCTTAGAAACATCTCCCCATCCCCCAAAGAATTTGCCCCTCCTAATTTTTCTGTGTGTTGATATGCTATATACATTGTTTAATTTGCCCTACAGCAAACACGGATCATCCCATCAGTGTCTCCTTTCCAGCCCTGCCACCCTTTCCGGGAGAAAGTCAGCTCAATACTCCTTCCAACTTGCCTGAGCAGAGGGTCACCAAAATCCCCCAAACGACATCACAGGACTGTCTGACAGGTGGGGGCCAACCTTTCCTCAATAAAGCCAGCCATAAGATTTTAAGAGGCTGACACTCAGCTTCATCTCAGTAAAAGGCTTCCAGGAGTTCATTCAAGGAGAAGAAATGGAGGACAATGCACTCAAGCAATCAGCCCTGCTTACGAACTTCTCAACGCCCCCCAGCAATTAGGATATGGACAAAGGGCTCCACTTCCACAGTGACCCCAACTAGGGAGCTCTTCTTGCCAAAAGAAACACCCCTTCCAAAATTCCTCAGCCAGCAGGGATGTGCAGGTGTTTCCCCCCTCCTAATTTTCCTGGCCATTGGTTGAGGGACCTCTTCAACTTCCAGTCCCAAACCACATGTGCTGGGACTTCCCTAAACTGTAGAGATTACTGTTAGAAGAAAAACAAACGATGGAAATCTAAACCTAAATAATCCCCAGGGATTAGATTTATATCTGATTTAAGCTGTAAACAAAGAAAAATTGGAGGTTGGTGGGTTTAGGGTAGGTCTCCTCTCATTTTAGCCATGAAAAACTAGTCACCGAAGTTTCCTCCCACATAACTCAGACACATATTTCAGATATAAAGAATAATTTTCTGGACCCATCTTTCCAAAATATCTAAATATTTCTAAAGCATCTTTCACTCTCCTTTGTCTATGGACACTGGGCAGACAGCTAACATTTAGGCAGTAAAGGAGAGGTGACATATATTGTACTCCCACAGTTTGGATACGCACTTCACTTTTTGCACTTTGTGATTCATAAAGATATGAATTAGAAGCAAATTACTCCTTTCCTGCTTGTGCTTTGCAAAGAAAAACAGGACACAATATCTGAAATGCCCAAACCCCGCCTACTGTTTTGATGCCTGTTGCCAAAACCAGATGCAGTGATGCTCTTTGGCCAGCCATGGTCCACAGGACAATGGTAGAAATCTTTTTTCACCATGAAAAGCCATCTAAGCACAACCTCTCCATCCTCCCATTCCAGAGATGCACATTTTGGGCCGCAGCAGATTTGCTCGTTTGAACTAGCAGCTCTGTGACACAACCCAGAGGCTGAAGGAGATGTAAACTATTTACCCTGCCTCTGCATACGTTATTTTTGCAAGCCGGCAGGCTGGCCTCCCTGGGCCATGTTTGTTTATAAAGCAAGCGTTACCCACTCCCGTGGGGCGCTCATCGGAGGAGACGCCTGGGAGTTTCTGTTTGAGGAAAGCCACTAAGATATCTGCATTTCTGGCATGGGAGATGCTTTGTTTAACTTGAAAACAGCTTTGAAAAGCAGTACAGCAAGTGCATTTTCCCTGAAGAACCCGGTGTCGCCAGTGATGCTGCCATACAAGTAAGAGGAGAAGACACTCATACGGAGGAGTTTGTATGGAAATACTAAGGCACCTTGAAAAGCAGTCAGTTAAAATTTCCATGGTCTGGTTTCACATGTATGCTGCATGCTTTATATCTATCTATCACTCCCACCTCTGTAATACTTCTCCCTGGATGGTCTGTCTTTCTGTCTGTCATCGTTGTTGGGTTTTTTTGTTTGTTTTTAAATAAAACAGGGGTGCCCAAGCTTGAGGATGAACACATGAGGAATTTTCAAATTTGGTGACTATACAAAAAATAAAAATTGGAAATAAGTTTAAACAAGCTATGGAAGCTTCCTCCAGTAATGTCCCAGCCAACCTGCAAATGTCACTTTGAACGCATATTGTTAAGCCCAACAGATTTAGGTTTTTTGCTAGATTATTTACTGCTTCTTGAAATCATTGTATTTTTGGTTTTGTTGCTTAGAGCTAGGTCAATGTTTACACGGAAATGTTATTTTGAAAGAAAAATATTTACATTTTACTGAGAACGAGTTGTACTAATTTTCAAAAATCCTGCTTTTATTTGGTTGAAACTATTAGTCAAGTGTAACTCAAATTTGTGAATACTTTGGGCCTAAAATGAAACATTTTTCTGCCGATCTGTACTTTCTTATGCTTTTTAATTGCCTTAACTTTTTCAATCAGCTCTATCAACCATATCACTTTCCAGTCTTCTAGGAGACAAATTAAGGACAATGATGAAAAAGTTAATTACAAATTTCCTATTGTATCTATAAATTTTAATAGGATGTTAAGGTCACATATTAGACTGAAAAGAAATACAAGATAAAGCCAAATAAAGGTGCCTTCCCCCCCCCCCCCCCAAAAAAAAAAAAAACAAAAAAAAAAAAAAAAAGCAAAAAAAAAAAAAAAAAAAAAAAAACAGGGCCCCCCCCCCCCCCCCCCCCAAAAAAAAAAAAAAAGTAGAAATGCTGGGGAATTAGCACTTAGAAAACTCACAGGGAGTCACTGTAGGCACTTGTCGCCATAATAAGGAGATAGTCACTTAAATATCTACAGAGTTATGACAAAAATCTAAAAAAGCCCCATTTAGATGTGAAAATAAAGTGACATAATGGGTCCTAGTTAAAACAAGCCATTATTCCACTGTCCTCTGGGTATTCAGGACTTTGTCACCGTAGGCAGCGTACCATTGGGAAACACACCCGTTTCACAAATTCACCTCAGAAGTTTGGTCTCGCAAAGATGCCAATGATTCATTTAGGAGTAATCCTGGGTTTTAATAAGGCTTAATGCAAACCACATGCTTTTTTTTTTTAATACATAAGGAGGCCGCAGCTCCACATCAATGGTTAAATCCCAGGGGTGAAACAAGGCTTTCAGGCACAGCTGGGGCCAGCCCTGCCGGATAAAAAGCATCACGGAGGACAGACGAAATATTTCCCATGGAATCACGGAAAAGTGGCATTTTGAGAGGGAGGGAAGTATTCTCTTGTAGGTCTCCTTTGGTGGCAAACCCCACAGTCAATCACTCAAGTCTTTTCAAAACATCCTACTGCGTGAAGGCCGACTTGCTTCTTTCCATTTACTTATTAAGAGACAGCAAGGAGGAGAGAAAGAAATAACTCACATAAAATGCAGGTGGGCTGAAAAAATAAGGCTAGCTAAGAATCTCGTCTCCTCTCCCACTGACATGTTGCAATGTGCACCATTTCACGCAGCATGCAAACTTCTTCAGGCAGTTCATTTTCACCTCCACTGCAGCTTCACTTCTATTGGCACAGGGCTGCTTGAGTTTCGGATTGAAGGAGAAGGTTCAAAGATGCCTTTCAAAATCTGCGTGGCCCTCTATGCATCATGGCTACAAGCTAATAACGTCTGCGTTTGCTAGTAAAACAACTATAAGCTTTAGCTTCAAATATTAGACAAATTTATCACTAATTAAATGGCAGTCCTGATGCATGAAGTCTCTACTAGACTACAAGGCAGCCATAAGAAAAGCTCTCCAGTTCTGGCAGCATGCCTCAGCCCCGATTTGGACCTTTAAGGGTAACTTCAGCATGTTTCACATACCACACTACTGTTAAAAACCGCTCGTCGCTCCTTTTCCGTCTCCTCTGTTTTCAGCCCACCTGGCAGGGTCATTATTTAAGCCAACAGAAATAAATTTTTCATTAACATTTTCAGAGTATTGAATACCTTTTCAAGATTAAAACATACTAGATGTCCAGCATTTGTTTCTATTTTTCAACATATAGTGTTCAAAGTGTCGGTCTCACGCTACTTTCTGTGGGATATTTTGCTGTTAACACAGAAAAAATATTTAGATAAAGTACATGTAAAGTCTATGGAGCAAATCTTAAATAATCACTACTGACTGCAGTGACTAGTGCTGCAAGGAAACCTAAGGGAATTTATAGGTTTACTTTGAATGGTTTAATATATTATTTTTCATAAAAGCTTGCCCCTGAAAATGGGACCAAATTATGCAAGGGTCTTTATTCTCTGAAGAGATCTGTACTTTGCATTACTATGTCCTACTAGGATAAGACTGTATGAATGCTGTTCCCCACAGAATAATATGAGAAGACTGAAGCAAATCTTAGCAGAATGAGAGTTAAACATTGCCAAAAACCACCTACAAAGAACACCTCTTCATTCACCAGCTCGGACATTAACCCTCATTTATATAACTTTAAATGAAAGTTATAACCTGAAAACGGGGGTTTGTAAGTGTAATGCTCATTATAATAGCATTATAAATGAAACTTGCTCACCCTGGAAGTGTTTCTGCTTTTGAAAAATAATTCTGTCTGTACTTCAACTTCTTGTTGCCAACTGTGTGAAAAACAGCAGTGAAGGAGCAGAAAAGAATGGCTCCAATTTTTTATTTTGGGGGTTAGTTTCAAGTGTTTGTCAGTGGGATTTGCTTCCATGCTCTACAGATCAGAGGCAAAACAGCTGTTGAATTCTTTCTCCGTTACCACCTTTCCATCACCCAGAAGTTCACCTTTATTCATTAACAGGAGGAAGAGATGGACTATGGAGAGCTGAAATCYGCTCAGTCGAAACCCTGCCTTTTGTTTCTCACAATGCACTGGGACTACTTGTGTATGAGGACAGAATGCTGCCCTTTACTGGGATTTTGTACAATAAATACAATCTTTTATTTTATGATTTTAAAAAAGTTTAAACAAATGATAACTTGGGGTGAGAAACTTCTGAGTCTAACCAGTTGAGCTTTAAATTGCCGTGCATGTCTCTACCGTATCTTTTAAAACAAGACTCCAGTTCTTGTCTCAGTCTCCTACGCGCTGACAGAAGTGCAGCCTTGAAGTCAAAAGTCCAGTGCCAGTTCTCATACACTGAATAGATGCTGATGGATACATTTGCAAACAGACGCGTTAAGCGTATAGAAACAGTGTATAGAAACAGTGAGATACATTACGGGAGGTGCTAAAAATGAAACTCAAAGCTCTGGCATTTACTTCAGAAGGGATAAAACAACACAGCCATCTTAGCGAGCATTATTGTGGTGAAAGAACCCAATAGTACAGCTGTGTGAAAAACCCTAGACAAATAATCCTTGTCAGTTAAAATTAGATACACTGCTAAGGCCCCTTTACACTGCTTTGGTGGGAAGACCATTCTCCAGTTCCTGAGTAGACTGAAGAGATCTTACTGTTTAATAAGTGTGTTTAGAAGAGTCTTCAAATTATTTAACAGATCATCAGGATATTAGGAGGTTTCCTCCAACTTTCCAAAGCAATTGATGTGCATAAATCGAGACCCAGATCTTCCAAGGGAGCATGAATGTCTCTGCATGGGCAGAGATGGGAGCTTCCATCTCATTCTCTTCTGCATGCTACATGAATGTGCATACTGCAGATGTAAGTAAAAGACAAGTTTCTGCATTGCTCAGAAAAGTGGCTGGATTGAACTGTGTGTAAATTTACCCTGCAGTGTTTTGTCCCATCTACTGAACGGTGAACAGTCACCTCAGTCATCTTTCCAAGCAAAATCAACAAAGGAGCTAATCCTGATTAGGTCTAACATTGTCTGAATCACATTTATGTTCACCCTGGAAAAAACAGGTCACAGAAGTTAATCCAGCCTGTAAAAACATCTAGAACCAGAAAACCTATCAGCCAAAGGACAAGTCATATGCCCAGTCACCTGACACACGCCCAGTCTTAGCAAGAATTTAACCATTGGCAACCTCTTCAATATCCTTCCTTTCCTTTCTCCCCTTTCCCAAGTTGCTCAACAACAACAAAGAGCTGGTTATACGTAAAGGAAGGTGAATTGCATCCTTGCATCTGAATTGAGTTATTAAAAAAATGAATTTTGCTGAAGAGTCTTAATGTAAAGRTCTAAAAGAGGGGCAAGACTCTGTAGGGTAAAGCTTCTGTTAACAGAGTCTTTCTGTGGAAGGTGAACAGGGAAAATGAATCAGAAAAAGCCTTCCAGGAGAGCAGTTTATAAAAGTGAGAGGTTCTCTGTAACAGCAATCAGGGCAGCCTAAAGTTGATCCAAGGGAGACCAGGTTTTATCCCTCTTCAGGCTTGACCAGACATGATACTTTGCTGCTCACAAACCGGCTGGACAAGGAAATCACGTGTTGACAGTTTGGGTATCACCAAAATTAAGGTGTCAGTCTTACTCTGAGATCACTCAACTGAAGAATTACCTTAGCTCATCCAGAAGTGTTTCACTGCTAATGGCCAGCAAGCAAAGTTGCTGGCTTGCTCACTTCCTTCTATGAATATGCCCCAGCACACCTGAATTTTACAGCAGAAATAAAGGAAAATCCAGAACCCTGCTGCTAAACTTACTGCTTGTAATAAAATCACTGCAAGATTTTTTTTTTTTTGCAGACCTTTTTTGGGCCATTTTCCAGGATGAAGCAACAGCTGTCCTTGCCAATCTCCTCACAGGCAAAGAAAATTTTCAAGATTAATTGCTCTGATAGTAAGCAGGAGATTTTTTTTTTTTTCTTTGCTTTGCCAGTGTTGCTTCTCCTGGAGTCAAGTTTCTGATCCTGGAGGCGCTTCCAACTGTGAATTAATTACAGGTTTGATAAACTGCGTACCTGTCATTCATAGAGATCAGGAGTGGTGAACTTTAAAAACCCTTTTATTTCCTAGAAGTCTGTAAAATTAATTTCCCACTTCTCCAAGTAGGCTAACATGAGGCAATCGCTGATGTCTTCCTACGGTTTGAAGCATAGCAAAAGGAAACCTCAGCTGTAAATTGGGCTTTGGCAGAGGACAAAGGCCTGAAAACACAGCAACCCTTGCAGGGGAAGAGCTTCCAACTGATTGATGAACCAAAGTAGCAGAGCCCATAGTCCAGACTGGTGGGTGCCCTTGCTGAAACCCATGCTGCTCAGGATGTCGTCCTTTTTAATTAGGACATTTAACAGACGAATATGGCCAAGAACCAGAATTGCCTGTTCTTGTTTAAGAATAAGCTCTCCACCCAAACAAAGTATTAATGTGTCACTCTGTATAATAAATACACGACTTGCTATACAAAGAAGTATAGTCAAATGACTTTGGCCTTGTCTCGAACTAATTTATTTTATGTCTATATATAACAAGTTCCTCTGACAATGAATTGTGTAACGTCTACAAGACAAAAAACGGCACACTTCTTTAGCTACAGAAAGACAGGTGGACYGACAGAAACTTCCACTTAGTGCTTTATTGGCTGCCTGCCATGGTTTGAATGGGGGCAATTATGAAAAAATTGAACACATGACTTTAATAAGCTTCAATATGGATCGCTGTCTGGTGGAAACAGAGCTTTACAATAAGTTACTCTGGGTCTAGTCTTTGCTGCTAGGAACAAATGTGTTGTTTCAGACGTCAATCACATATTCTTGGTATTATTTGAAAAGGTTAGTGAGAATACTGACATGTGAAATTGTGGATGACAGGAAGCAGCCACGGCACTGATTTCCCTCCGCGCCCTGTCAGATAGCAGCCTCCATCCGTGCCGGCGGGGCAGTACCTCCCTGAGCACAAAGGGGATGTGGCAGCAGCACCTGACTCCAGGAATGCACAGCAAAGAGCAGCTACCATTGCAGCAGGGGTTCGGCAGCAGCCCCTGCGAGCAGACTCCTCTACTGCGGAGGTGGCTGCTAATACGGTGTTCTCTCCCCACAGCTGAGCACTGAATACTTTCCAGATAAATGAAAACCAATCTTATCAAATATTTAGGATGGACATGTCTTGATGCAAAGATGTCCTTCACAGGTTTTACAGTTCAAGCTGCCACCTCCAGCATTTGAGTTACCTACAAATAAGGCAGCAAATAAGGCATCACTTCACGCTACCCACAAGGTCGGGGAGGCATCGCTGCAGCAGTTCATACTTGTTCCACGTTTTGAGCAGTTTAAATGAAAGCTGAGGTTTGGATGAACCACCAAGTCTCCTTCCCAACCAATTCTCTTCCCTCCCCAGCCAAGCACACCCTGCCTTTTAGAAAAAACTCACTCAGGTGTCACCCCAGGACGACTGCTGTTTCAGCAAAAAAGGTCTGCAGGGAACTTCTTCAGGACTGAAGCAGCACGTCGACGGGGGAAGCAGCGTGGCATCAGCCCCGCTGCCTGCCTAGCCTACGTGCGAGCCGCAGAAAGCAAGGCTTGCTGGAGCCGCTCACACGGGAACGGGGGCAGAGAGCCTGACCACAGCAAGAGCAGCAGCGGTCCCAGCCCCCCGTACAAACTCTTCCCATCCCCTAGCAGCACAAGCAGCAGGACGGTTTCTCCCCAGTCTCCCGTCCCCACTCCCGCCCACCAACTCCAGCTCCAGCTTCCTCCCCTGCCAGCACTGAGGATGCACCAGTCCATCGTGCCTATATCGCTAACAACATCTTTGGTCAGCTCTGCACTACTTCACACATGGTTTTTTACTCTGCGTGTATACATACATTCATTCAAGATATRACACCCAGCACAACTATTTCATAACAAAGATGCACTCAAATGGCCACATCTAGTAGGACATCCCAGTCCTATATCACCTGTGACAAGACTGCTAAAGCAATTGCAGATTATTTTATCCCCTTTCAAAAATGAAAAACAAACAAAAAAGGAAAACAGAAAATGCTGTTCCATTCAGTGAGAAATTCCAGAAAGCTGCATCACCTTCAGAGTCGAAAATAAGAATACGAGTAATTTTCAGTGGCTTTGTCCTTGAGTAGGACCATGCCACCAGAAACATTTTAATAGCTTAGGATGCTCAGCTACAACATTATCAGAACCTCTCCTCTCCCTGCAAGTTTCTATTTTTCTGAACGCCTGTTGCTTCTGCCTACGCTGTTCTTGCCTGCTTTGGTCATCCTCCTTCACACACGTTTGAGAGGAACTGTGCATGGGCACCGCATCCTTTCATATCTCCAGACTACTTGTTCTTAAACTGTATGAGTGCATGATTTATAATAATCATACACAATATAAAGTAACTATTGCTATCACTTGGTTACCACTAAGTGGTGTTAGTAATGGTAATTTTTACTTTCACATTTGACGTATTTTCAAGTGTTGCCCCAGAAATTATCATATTCTGTAATTTCAACCTGACCCCGAACTACTTCATCTGTAAAAATAGTAACAATTATTAACAACAGGAACAATGTGCACTGATGACAAATCCATATGAGATGTTTCTGACACACCATAAATTCAGTAAGGACAAGTCCAAATAATGAACAGTCATAATTTGCTGCACAAATACAACATGGAGAACAATTGGCTAGTCAATAATCTGCAGCATCAGACAGTGGGTCACTGACTTAACGTGAGTCATCAGTGTCATAATTTATGAGAAAGCAGTTACCATATCAGGAGATATCCATAGACTGTTCTGCATAAGAAAGGAGAAACAAGTCTCCTGCTCAGGGCTGGGAAGCCTCTTCAAGAGCAGTGTCGTGCTTTGGGCAGCATCGCTCCTGGAGGACAAGGACTTGCGAAAAAAGTCCAGAAAGGCGCAACAAGCACCCTCACAAATTTGAAAACAATTAATTATGAGGAAAGATTAAAACGACGAGGTTTGTTTAGTCTAGAGGCAAGGGCCACACAGTAACAGCTCCGAAATAAGTAGAAGGCCTCTGCAAAGAGAGATGAAATGTACTCTTGCTCCACGTGAACTTGCACAGGATGGGAAATGAAGGCTGAAATTTTAACACTGAGATCTCAGACATTCAGAAAATCAAGTTTTCTTCAAAAGCCTAACTAACAATGGGAACAGATTGTCTACAGAGGTACAAGAATAAACCTCTCTTCCCAAAGGTTTAAAAAACGATTAGACAAATAGTTGTAAGAAATGGCTTAGGTACAGTTATACGTGCCTTCAGGTGGAGGGACAGCCTAGACAACTCAAACTTCCTTCCAGGCTTACTTTCTGTCACTCTTCACAAACTTACGCCAAAATGCAAATTTGACTCATTCAAAAATTGAATCCAAACCTCCTAATTTTTAAAACATCAAAACTGTTTTAATGTACTTTCACTTTTTTATTTCATAATATTGAAATTCTAACTTGGCCTAACGAAGAAAAGAGAAAATAATCTAAAACCAAAATGTTTCAATGTAATGCTTATAAAACATATATTATGGTGACACTCTGTATTACCATTAGTTGCCCACCAAGCCAAAAGATCCATCCTCCACAGAGCTCTTACCAAGATAATCAAGATAATCAAGATAATTCCATTATTGGAACGCCAAGATTCCAACAATATTGTTCCATATTGTTTCCATTATTGTGTTCACATCAGAATAGGAACAGAGGCTGGATCAGTTATAAGTCTTGATGACAGTCTGAAATCCAGACTGTTATCACCAGAGAGAAGAAAAAAAAGAAAAAAAAAGAAAGCAGCACTTCTGAAGAAATGCTAAAGAACTCWGGGGCAAATTGTTTTGAAGAGACGCTGAAGCTTTGGAAATAATGAGACTACAGTATTTTGCTCTTTCTTAACTCTGGAGACTCAGAATTTGCAGTAAGCCCTAGGCTAAATTAAAAGATATTTTTATTACACACTGAACCTGACTCTGCAGTATGTTTCTTTGGTCATCATAGCTTAATTTCAGAGGAACAAAGCAACAGTAAAAACTGCTCTGTGACTCTATCCGTGATTCCTAATCTCTTCTGAGACTATTTTTAATGAAGGCAAGAAAATATCTTTTTCAAGTAAAATAATCCATATCACATTTGTCTCCAGATCTTTACTTGTTTAATGAAATTTCTCTTGGAAGATGTTCAGTATCATCTATACAATCTTTTTTTTGCAAAAGACTAATCAATATTTTTAAATATAAAGTTACTTAGTTTATAAATTGCCTTGACTTTTCAAATGAGTCAAACTGAAGTTGTAACAAACAATACAATTTACTGTGTTTTCCACCATTCAACATATGCGATCTCTTGCAAATGCTAGCTTCTGCCAGTTGGGATTTTGGTTGTCAGTAGAATTTTGCTTTCCAAAGCTCGTTCTTTACACACTGCTGGAGAACTTTGCATTTAGCACAGAATTGCCACGTATGCACACGCAACTGAATTGTTAATTTACAGGGGAAGGTGGAAAGCAATATTTTCACTGTAGAGTGAAAGAAGATAATAAATAGTCAAACCAACAAGGGCCATGCACGAGAAAGGAGATGGAGAGCAYAGTAAAACCAGTCAACTCCGCTGGACAGAAGCTGCCAGGCAATACCATTTCTTTACTAACAACAGTAATGCTCTATGTATAGCCTAGATCCCTAACAGGCAAAAGAATGTTTCAAAAAAGGGAGGAAAAACGCTATTTCAAAGAGTCCCTTCATCTCTCTTCTCAGGGGGTTTAAGGAAACAGATACCAAGTGCTCGCAACATTGCAGAAACGTCTTGAATTTCTTTGTGGTCTGTGTCCACCGAGTTTCAGAGGAAATTTCCAAAGAGGCAGCCCCGGACGCACCACTGGAGCGCGATACCCTGCAAGGATGCCGCATTCAGCTTCGTCCTTTGGGAAGCACACGCAGGTGTTTCGAAGGAATGCTTCACCTGAAACCTGCCTTTTGATTATTATGGCTTTGGAGACCTTCTGAAAAGAGAGACCTGACAAGGGCGCTGAGCTTTGTTTAGAGAACTTAATCCTCATTCTCCCAGCTGCTGACAGGAAAAGGCCATGTTTTGCTTAAGTAAAAAATTCCTTTCTTAGAATCAAGGGGTGAAAGTGGTAGAGAAGAGCAAACACCCTCCCTGAACAGCAGAGTTAAAACACCCAACAGCTGACTGTTAACAGCAGCAGAAACAGCTTTTTCTATTCTACAATATGTATCAAAGTAAAAAATCTCTGCCAGGTGGCATTAGGCATTACAGGGATACAAAAACCATCCAAATAATAACCTGATCCTGTGAGATACCGAGTTCCTCCCTCCTGTCGAAATGAATGGTGTGGAGGGTGCTATGGATGTAACCCGAGCAGTGAAYCACACTCCAAAGCCTACAACGCATAAGCCATTCCAGTGCTATACTGAGCACTATTTGAAACATTTCCAAAAAGAGAGAAACCCACTGTTCATTTAAACTGAAATTCAGATCTTGGATGAACACATTGCCATGAGCTTTGATTTCTATTACTCCTACAATACTGATAGCATGAGTCCAGGGAAACAATTGTTCAAAGTGTTCATGGATTGATTTTCTCCCCTTAAAGACCTATATTCTTACCAGTGGCACACAGACCTAGAGACTTCCAAACACTTTTCAATATTACAGGCTTGTAGTAAATATAATTTGAAGCATTACAGATCATTCCATGAAGCAGTTCTATTAACCTTTTCTTAAACAAAATCTTTACCCATGAGGGGAAGAGTTTGTACTAGGTGTGCATTTGTTGCTGTTCCTTTGAAAACCCAACCTAGCTTGACCAAGCAATAAACCAGTAAACCCCCCAGGCTGTACTAATTCAGACCCCAGGGACCTGAAGAGTTGGATTTCCTGACATCACCACCTCCAAAGGGGATATGCCAACTCAGCAGGACTTTTCCAGCAGCCTCGGCTCCTGCCTGCCTGAGGCTATAGCAGGCTGTGCAGCAGCACGGCAGATGATGCACTGTCATTCATCCCAATGCTTGGAAACACAGGCAGATCTGATGAGGAGTCAGGATGGGTGGAGAAAACAGACCGAGCTGGACTGAAATGCTGAGAAAAAGCATTGGAAGTAAAACCGATAAGCCTGACAAGCAGCAGAAGTGAGCTGAGAAACCAGGGCAGTGGGAACTATATAAACTTGCTCAAGGAGGGGAATGGGCTAGGGACAATTGAGTCGAGTGGGAACGAGAGTCACTGAATGCGTCTCTATAGCTTAGCATGGCACTTTGGTTTGCTGAATCTCATCGCTCCTCTGTGGAAAAATCTTACTGCAAGGCCCTAGCAAAATGTCCTGTTCCCTCCAAGTGCTAGACACACGGAGATTTGTAACCTATTATTTGTGCCGCTTCTCTGTTCACTCAAGGGAAAAGTTTTGTGCAGTGGATATGCGTGGTCATCATGCTGCATCATGCTTTGGCACAACGGGTGTGCGCGCTACGTGACGGGACTTCTGTTTTCTATTTGCTTTTTTCAAGTCTAAACAATCACGTATAAAACCACAATATGTTAAAAGCACACTTAAAAAAATCATCAGCTTACCCACTCACCCGCCTACTTAGGGGATGGTCGAATTAGTGTTACTTCTGCAGGTTTGTTTAATAAAGGATACTTATTGTTGCCTGTAGAATCCTTTTTCAATTTTTTCCAGAAACTTAAAAGGTAGGTAAGGTAAATAACCATAAGTAAAAAAGGAAAAAGAAAAGGAATGATCTCTGAGTAATGCAGCTACACGCTTTGCCGTGACCTATTTTGCCCCACGCTACCTGGGTGTGAAGCCAGCAGAAACATCTAAGCCTCTCTTTTCTCAGGCGATGCCCAGTTCTTTGCTCCGCTTTTCTACGTGCCTAACCTGAAAACCTAGAGTCTAATCGGCAAGCACACTGAGCACTCACAAGTACCACTGACGTCAGGAAGGCCGTGCTTTACCTTGAGTAAGTGCCAAAGAGCCCAAAGTGCCTCAAACCAAGCATGTGGTAGAACGATGGCGTGATTTCACAAGTGGATTTAGCCAATGTCAGAACACACTTCCATTGAAAGAGACAGTCCAACCAAAAATTGGTTTTCCTTCTGTTTTGGTGGGGTTATTCTGCAGTCACGTCAGTGATCTGCTCCACCATGCAGCTGCCTAAGTACCAGGGACAAGCAGAGAGAGGGATCAACAGCAAGGAGGTATACAATGCTGCTCGCGAGCTAAGTTAGGCTGCTTTTACCCAAATGTGAAACCACAGCCTGGGTGTCTTCTTCTAGCCTCAACTGTCCTCTGCCTCGATGCTCCATCTGCAAAGTGGGGGGACAGATACCTCTTTGTCTAACCGCAGGGATTTGTGAAACTACACTGAAGTTAATGAACATTCAGATACTATAATGATGGGTGTCTCAGGAAAAACACACGAGGAAATGAATAATTATGGCCTCAGCAGGGTTTGAATAGCATGCAGTAAATAAGGCGATGGTCACACATTGAACAATGCAACTAAAATAAAATACTGAATAGGGACTCATTAAGCAAGTCCTTTGCTCATCCTTTGGACTGAAGAAAGCAGGGGTCCACTAGAAAAGCTAATCTGTTATGCAATTAAAGACTGCATAGTAATGCATACGCACAGAGGTCAAGCAAAGGTTGCATGTGCAACATAAATGCAGACATTTTGAATGCAACACTAGTAAGGGTATTTCCATCCAGATTGTCCTTGTATAGTGTGATTTGCTCTGAATATAAAACTTACCAGGCAGTGTCTACAGACTTGCCATCATTTTAGATCTATAAATTGCCTTTCTAAATGTCATGTTACTCTCCTTAAAATTTATTAGCTTGGGTGCGTTAAGCGCTTGGTTAAATTCTTTGGTCCAGATCAGGCAGGAGACCAGATTAACAGATTCAGTTTGGAGCCCTGAGGTTGGGACGCACACTTTTCCTCCACCACATCCCTCCTAGCGTTCTTGTGATGAGGCCAAAACATGGTTGCCTTCACTCCATGAGTGAAGATCCTGTCTGTGAGACAGGCAAATGAACGAATGACAAAACTCTCTTTGCCATTCTGCAAGGGAAATTTATTCAGTATTATTTTAGATTAAGCTGCCCTGAGAAAAATGATGGGCACGTAACATGGAACTAACTCGCAGCCTAAGTGAGCTGCCATAGGACCACTCAAATTTTGAAAGCCATTTGGTCCAGCATATGGAACAGCAACAGTCTGTTGCTGTTTATATATATATCTACAAATATTTCTATGGCCTTTGTCACCAGTGGAGACAGCTGCTCCCAATTAATGTTTCTCGTAAACAGCTCTATGGAGTCAGACTGCATTATTATTTCCATTTTGCAGGAGAGAAGGTAAAACAAGAGAGCAGACCAAATTCATAAAGGTATCTTTGTGCCTAACTCCCACTGAAATCAGCCGAAGTTGGTTCAACCACAGAACTTCTGTGGATCTGGATCCACAAATCAGATGTGCATCTAGGTGGGATTATACTGTAAAGCTGCAAAATGAACTTAGCATTTTTAACTCCCACTCTGGTTTTACACCTTTAAAAGGTCATTAGTGGACTGAACACAAAATTGCATATTCAGGAAATTGAGCTGTATTATTTCCTCTGGTAAGGTCCTCTTTTCTGTTACTACCAAGACAACATTAAACAGACAAGAGAAATTTGGAGAGAGAAAAAAAAGAGGGTTTTTTTATACCAAATGGTTGCAGTGTTGGGTTTGATGGCTCTTTTTCACACTGCTTATGACTTATTTTTCCCCTAACATTGTCTACACACTACAAGAAATAGTACGCTGATAAACACTGAAAATATAAAAATCATTAAGCTGTCATGCAGTAAGAAAAATCTTGTCATTTTAGCCAACAGTTTCAGAAGCACAAATTTCTATACATCTTTTAGATCTACACAACAATATAATAAAAGACTTACCACAATGCCTTTAGTTAGCTGTGAAAAATCCTTTTGATGTCAGACGTAAGCGTTAAACCTAACCACAGAACCAAAGCATTCCTCTAGCCCTGCAAGTCTGAGTATGGAAGGTGTTTGCCCACTAGCAGAAACGTATCGTTTGGAGAGAAGTGAGGGCAGTACACCATTCAAGGGATTTTTTTCATCAGTTCTCGTGTTCTCTATTTGCCCATCGCTTGCCAGCACACCCACGGCAGGGCTGCAGCCCTCCTCCGATGTAACGCCCGTCTAACAACCGCCCACTGAAAGCATGAAGGTGCTTCCCAGAAGCAGCAACATCAGCTTAGCGCCGGGACATGAAAACATACAGGTGGAAGCTTTTGTTCTTAGAGGGTGCTGGTGCCCACGGTTGTAAAGCTACAGATTACATTCCCTCCTTGCTCTCTAAACACGCAGAGGACCCTGCAAACACGTCGCTTACAGAACCTGCAGAAAAATCGGAGCTTCTTCACCTATTAAAAACAATGTGTTTTAGAGACCAAATTTATTTTCCCTTTGTTTTACATCAGCTAGGCCTTTATTTCTCTCTGTTACCKAAAATAAACATAAACTATTTGTTACAAAAGGAAGGCTATACCATTAAGCTGATTTTACCACGTTTTTTGGTGGTGGGATGCTAGCTTAGCGCACAAACATGTTTCAAGGGAAATGTGTTTGGCAGCCCCTTCCTGGGGCTGAAGGAAACTTGGTTACARAGGTTAGATTTTTACATAAATGACTGCCCAGGCACTTTACATCTTCCGTAACTTAGTGGCATTCTATTTTATTTGTTTATGAGATTTACTTTGCTCTTCTCTGGTGGTACTATTTTGTTATTAAACAAACATGTACATGACTCAAGTGCATGTCCACAGAGCTAGAAAGAGTCTAGGGCTTTTTTTCCCCCCAAAGAAGAATTTCTGAGCGATTTATGGAAAAGTTAGRCTATTACATTTAAAAAACAAAATACCAAAGTACAATGACAGTAGATATTCCAGACCGAATCCTCCTCAGGTTGTATAAAGCATAGCATCTCCCTCCATCCCAGAGAAAAGTCAGCTTAAGACAAGCATTAAAAAACCCTCAAAAACCAAACCACCACACAGTACTGTTAATAACCATCCACAACGATAGTGTCAGCTATCACTGACTGCTACTAAAGATACCGGATCAATCCCAAACGTTTTGGAGAAGCCCATTTTAAAGGGAATTGCCCAGTAAAACTATCAGAGTATAACTATACTTCTATATCTGGGTTTGCACGGAGACAGTAATCTAAGAGAAATGCAAATTTATGTACATTTAATACAGCCACTACCAAGGAGGAACCATTACACATACCAGCATCTCTGTTTCATACAGAGCAGCAATTCCATGCCCAAATTTTCCCATGTGAACAAGCCTCTCCCTAGACAGTTTAATCCTCACTGTCCAGCTAAAACGCCTATTGCAACTGTGCTATCCCTATTTGCAGTAAGAAACGTCTCTGAATTTCCTTTATTGCAGCTATAGCTGGAATTTTTCGTCTCTCTCCTTTTTTTAAAGGGAAGAAACGTTAATAACAACTGATTTGGATGGAATCAGGTATAAAATTTTACAAAAGCCATAATTACTGCAGACAATTTTTTACCTTCCTTCTTTTTACTGATGCCTTCTGGTATATATTTATTTATTTTCCAATTTATAAAGGCAACAAAAATAAGAAATAAAGTACATCTTCAGGCAGCTACTAACAACTGAACTGCTAAGAGAACATACAGAAAACTACATTTAACAAAATAGAGTTTAAGAGATGTTCCAGCTCTTTGAAAACTGATCTGCAAGAATGCTCCTGATGACTAATTTATACGCAAAATTGAAGTCAGTAATGACAGATTCAGAAAGCGGTGATGTTGTTTCTTCGTCTGGAGCTGTATTTTCAGCTGGTGACTTCCCACAGGCAGCTACCGTTCATTCAGCAAAATCTACTTGGTGGCCCTTATTCAAATAGAATATATTTACCAACTTAAATAAAATACTGAGTTTTCATTTGATACTCAGTCACAATAGAAAAGAGGTTAGTATAATGTCATATTGATCTAATCAATATGCATTCAGATTTAAGAAGAAAAACGTAGTTTGGTTCAGCTTCCAACAGCTAATTTGCACTGAAAGAATAAATCAGAGCAAGTCCCAAGAGACCACCGGATTGCCCTATGAGAGAGGGACCCAGCTAATCCACCCACCAGAAGGGCGTATCTCAGGAGGGCGCCTTTTCCTCAACCCGATGTCAGATACTTCTACCCTGTATGAAGATGCTGCATAA
The DNA here is from genome assembly GCA_035582835.1 of Phoebastria nigripes. Classification (NCBI taxonomy): domain Eukaryota; kingdom Metazoa; phylum Chordata; class Aves; order Procellariiformes; family Diomedeidae; genus Phoebastria; species Phoebastria nigripes. Next base: position 378,542 of record JAYKAV010003153.1, on the reverse strand, counting down.
CTTATGCTGAGACATCTTAGCTGGTAAGAGCTTCAAATATTACACAGTGAGCAGCATCTATTTGGGCAGAAGGAACCAAGACAACCTCAATTACAGCCAACACTTATGGGAAAGCTGATGGAACAAAATGCCAGTTACCTTGAGCTGATAAACACAGATATAGAGTGAAGGTCAAAGAACAAGGAACGGGATTGCAAAACAGAAAAACAGGAACAAA